>JAQGBX010006300.1:0-12630 GCA_034698745.1 Megaphyllum sjaelandicum
TCTAACCCATACCTTTGGTTTACGTGATCTTAGGTTATGGGCTGGGTTGAACCTCTTTGGTTACTGCTACCCTAAGTCATCATTGTTAAATTGAACTCGAGTTAAATCTGAACTATCGTCAGGAAGATTATTCCAACGTTTAATCGCACTCAAAAAGAAAGACCAATAGTAAGCATCCGTATGGACAAATTTGGCAAAGTGGCAGACTAAATTTTGAAGTGTTGCGCCACCTAGCAGGCATATTAGTCAACATGCTGTTTTGCCTTTTGTGTCTTTTGCTTTCAGCTTTCGCTATGGAGTCCCTTTGAAATAGATCAGCGCATGCGCGCGTGACATGTGGCGGCGCCTGGTGGCCAAAGTATTGAAAACGTCATGCTGGTAAGAAAAGGCAGGGAAAATCAAATACACGTGATTCTGCACATGGATATCTTGCATCTAGAGCTTACCAATAGCTGTTTTAAGCAGTTAGCTGAAAATACTTTAAAATTAAGACAAAATGATGAGAATTGGACAAGAGACTTGACATGTATAAAAAATTTAAACCAGGATTGGTGGTATATTTTCCGAAAATTTGAAACTCTGACTGACATTTACACGTACATAAACTTCTAAGACCTCGGCTGTATTGGAATACATCCCAGGGCCGTAGCGTGTCTTTTTTTGGTTCCTAGATGGGATATCTCGCATATTGCTTCCTCCTATTCAACCCTACCCCCTCCTTCGTTCTCAATACTTGAAAAAATTCGTAAATATCTTCTTTTCGTAAAATGCAAATTTTTATAAAAACAAAATCGCAATTTTTTTAAAAATAAATATTGCATAGTTTACGGTTATAGAAAATTAATATCAATGTGCATGAGCAACACACAACGGGTCCGCGCTTCAGTATGTCAGGATCATGCATCTGAGTGCTGCAATTTTGTACCTCTGAAATTATTTGAGTTTGTGCAAATTATTAAGTAACCATTAAAAAGATTATCCACTTAATATTGGAGCCAAATTATAAAATATAGGATATCCAAGAATTTCCGATTGATTTTTGAATTAGTTTTTATACAGCGATTAAAAATTATATGTTTGGGAATTTTTCCTAAATTTCCTACATTCCAAATCTAAACCATAAGATGAATCTGGCTGCACATTGCCACGAATCAATTGTTAACATTAAACCAGATCAACTTAATGGAGATGATTGAATCATTAACCATGCAAAATAATCGCCGCGTAACAATAATCGTCCAACAAAACAATTTTTCCCTCCAATTAAAATAAATAAAAAAGTAACGGTGATCAGTTAGACTCTAGAGTATCTTAAGTGCAGCAAATATCCAATTCTCAAGGTAAGCTACATTTACTTAATTGCCCAGACGAAAAATTTGTCATGGAAATTAATATTATTATGATGTCTGAATAAAACTATTTGGTACGTGATCACTGATAGCCTGACGTGATAGCTACTGTATACCGATAGAATGCCATAATGGAACAGAATATGTGTATTCAATGTGTATATCATTTTACAAGTCAAATACGATGATAAGCAAACTTATCCATTTTCTTGACATTAACTCACATCCTCGGATCGTTCCATCAAATATTTAAAAGGAAGTATATACAGTATACATGCAGTACCATCACCTCGATCTTTGCTGACAATTTTCAAACGCCTCATAATACTGCTTTAGCGGCATGCAATCGTTTTAACTTCGTTATTTTTATGTTTACTAAGTTGAATTCTCCATTGCGTTGCACGCACAGCAGGCATGTACTTGCCCATGACCAGCACAATTGCATCTTTTTATTTTCCTTCTGTATAAAAAAATACATTTCTTGCGAGAAATTGTGCAGAAGCATTTCCCAGTCATTTTTACGTCCTAAGACACGTTGCCTTTACCACAGCTCATGCTTCACTTAAAAAATGGTGTCCCAGCATCGAGGTTTCTCTTTTTTGTCGTTGGATGGCGCTACCAACATTTGAAAGGGACTCTAATGAGAACGTAAGTGTGCATAGTGGAGGGGGTTGGTGGGGGAAGACTTCCACCACGATTTGCAAATGGAAAATTAAGGGGCGGAATTTTGAACATGAGGGCAGAACATTTTTGGAAGAAAATAAAAAATTACGAAATTTTTCATGTAAGAAGTCATGCAGGATTGCAGGATGTGCAGTACTTATGGCGAATTCTACTTGTCCAAAAAGAGTACACTCGGGTACTCCGAGTGTACAAATCTGCTCTCATTCCATTCCACTTGTCCATCGCGCATACTTCGTTGAAATCGGTGCACCCTGCTGGACGGTTACACTTGTCTAAACAGAGTGCACTGAGAGTACCCCGACTGCTCCGTCTCAAGAGCTAGTGTAGCCAGAGCATCCAACATGGCGGACCGGTGACGTCATGAGGACGCACGGCGCCAAAAATATTAGGACTTCCGGCTGCACTGGCTAGCCAGTGCTCTGCCCTGGTGTGGACAAGTGGAATTCGCCATTAGCTACACTCGGTGTAAAGTCTGTGTCAATTACCCTTCAGGGAATGGCTGTCTGGCAGCACGGTCAGACCCCATTGAAATGAAGCCTAGGTTTTATCTGACTTTCAGTTCCTTTGTGAAAGTATTTTTTTTTTGCGCCAAATTTCGCCTAAAGTTTACCACCATCTCCGAGCTCTATGCACGACCTTTGCCTTTTCTCGGCGGTAATGAATTGCCAAAAAATATATCCAGTAACACAAAATGGCGTCGCCACAATGGCTCACCTTTGAGGGGTATAACTCACCGCTTAATACCAGTGATTGGAGCAGATTAAAAACCTTTTGACTTTTGTTCGAGGTGACGGTTGCGCCTTTATATAAAAAAAAAAGGCTGCAGGATTGATTAATTTTCAAATGCGAATTCAATCGCAGCCTTTCAAAAGTCTCGCAATGCGTTGCGAAGCCTTTGTCTCGTCATCTTTTTCCGAATCTGAAATATTAGCGAATGATGAATAAGCAAGAAATGTTTTCGGCATTTTCGGACAAAGCCCTTCCCGAAGGCCTCTTCGACAAAAAAAATCTCATTCCAGTTTATTTTCACGCAAGTGCGAAAATATCCGCCGTGGCCATGAATAAATGCAAAAATTGGCTCGAGTTTTGTTTCGGGAAAATTCGCGAAATTTCCCATTCTTGTCGAGAGCCAATGCATTTTGGATGCGCATGCATGCCTTGCTGGAAGAGCAGATTTGGGAAAACAAATTGAAATGTACTGCACGTTGTCAGAAATGATTTATTGCCTCGACTATAGCGCCAACAACTAGGTTGGGGGGGTGGAAGTTGTGAACTTGACGGTACACACAGTGACACAGGTGGTTTATTACTTCATACAGCAACTATAATTAGATTGGTTTTTGCTCTTGTGACAAGCCATCAGGCGTATACAACGAATCCGCCAAATATGTATTTAGTTATCCTACACCTCCACCTCTTCAGCTTGGTTTAGGGAAGTTAGAAGAAAATCTGGTGCTACTGCCAAGCCCGGAACAACACGAGCGACATATATGGCGGAGATGAGGTCACCCTGTCATTTGTGATTGTTGGGCAAACTTGTCGGGAAAAAAATGGACGAGTTTGTGAGTTTAAATCATCCGCTTTGAGTTTGGTCTGCCAAAACGATTTTAAAATCTGTATGGTTATTTTTGATTTTTTGTTCTTTTGTTTTTCTTGAGAAAATGGTTTTAAAATAACTTGGACGAATAAGTTTAGTCGAGGAATGCGGAAGCTGCGCATTGATATAATGTATCAAAAAAAACTTTCTTAAGAGGTAATGTTTGCGTCACATTTTCAGACAGAAAATGTTTGCCCACATTGCACAAAATTGCGCACTTCGGCAGGCAAGCATTTTTATTCGCTCTGAAACATCTCATGGAATTTCATTTTATGGATTGTGAAGAAATCCTGACACAATATCGATTAAAGGGAATGCAGAAACCTTATTTTTTTATTTTTTTTTTTTGCGAAAAAAGAGAAATGGGACGCAAAATTCACTGCGGCGAAAGAGCGCTTACAGAAACCGTATTAATGCTTTTTAACGAAGTTAATTATAAATAAATATACGATTTATTTCTCAAGGATGTGTAGGAGATTTTGCAGCTATAACGGAAGGCTACTTGGAGAACTTGTTCCAGGACAGAAGGCCGCTTTTGAACTTTTCTGCAGCGTTTCAGAACGACGCTGTTGTTATTGTTGTCTGCATTAGCAAAGCAAAATCTGGGCCAACCACAATTTCTGGAGCAGCATGCGAAGATTTACGACAACTGGGATTTCAATTTTATTTGTATTCATTCTATTGTATTGCCGTGAATGGTTAATAACAACCGCATTTTTGCAGGGATGCAAAAAAAATGGTACATTGTTGCGGCCTGTTTACGATTCTTTACTTTTAACGGTAATCTGGATGTTTTATTGCCACCAATTTAATTCCTCAATTACGACTTTGTGTTTGCATGATAGTTTCATTTCTGCGGAATGATTAAAGATGGAGTCATTTGAACTAAATGTTTTCTTTTTAAAAAATATTGAAAGCAAAATACAGTTTACGGTTGCTTAGTCGCAAATTTTCAAACGAGGAAACCTATAATTTTCCGCGAGACTTTTCCCGTGCTATTATTCATCTGAACCAGTTCTATTGTAACATAAATTGCTGCACGATAATGCGTGGACTTCATGAATCAGCCACCGAGGTTTTATTTCTAAGAAGAAATAAAAATAAATCGTATGGTTTTGACAAAATGTTCTTGTTTCGTAATTAGTCGCTGGCATGTTTGGAAACTGGAAACATTGTTTAGCCTAGACGCAACCCACGTACAGGTACAGCCCACATTGAAAAGAAATGCATTTGAAAATATAGATATATATGTAGATCGGAACACATGTAATGCATTTAAAAATACATTTTAATAACTGAAAATTTGTTTTAAAATGCATCACTTGGATTCTAATCCGTTCCAGTCCATACATAATGTGGGAGGTGTGAAGACATTTTTAGTTGGCAACATTTTTAGTCAACCCAGTATACGTGTTTAACCTATGCGCGTCGTCTGCTCCTTCATTGGATTGATATTTTTCGAAATCGACTTTATTCTCTAATTTGTTGCATATATTTTAATATTTTTGAATTAATGGAGTCATCGTAAAATCTTTTTATACCCTGCAAGCAAGTACAGGCATCATATTTCATAAATACTTGAAAAGTTCGCCATTTCAATAGAATTAAAACAATATAAAATCTGGGTTTTTATCATTCTTCACACAATGCAAAAATACTGAAATCTCTACCAAAAAAAATTGAAAATATAGTCAATTTTGACGATTATCTATGGAAACAATGAAGTAGCAGACGACGTTTGACTAAAAATGTTGCCAACCAAAAATGTCTTCACAGAGGCAAACCCATTCTAAAAAAACTCAACAAGCACACACCATTCATTTTAGCAGGATTATACGTAGCTCTTGTCCAAAATTGGGACTGCTTTAGGGTGAGCGTGGAATTTTGCGAATTTGACACTGTTTTATGGGCGAGGGTCACCACCCCATATATGTCTTATCATACCATTGACAACAACCTTTGGTGAAACAGACTTAATGATGTAAAAAATTCGCATCACCATGCACTTCAGGAGTGACATGACTCAAACCTGTTCAATTTTCGGCAAAATCAATCGCATAAATTTAAATGAAAATTTTTAAAGTAACCTGGCCCCCTAACGTTTTTAGTTATGTTTTCAAAAAGTCGGTCTATCGTAATTTAGCGGACTGGCCTGCTACAATGTTATGTTTTCAAAGGACTTCCAAAAACTCAGGTAGTAAATTGTAACTTTTGAACTACCGTTGTTCGATGATAATTTCGACTTGTCGTTTTTCGAGATGTGTCGTTGGCTTAATACCGACATAAACCGGAAATTTTCATTTCTTAAGAATATACCACTTCTGAAGCGAGGGTGTGCGATATAACGTTCCGTTTAACTATCAATGACCAATTTTTTTTTAATAAAGTTGAGATACATAGTGTTTTCTTCTTCATTAAATGTTCGGTAAATTTATACAGTATATATGGATAAGTTTTAAGGAAGCACAACCAGTTTATCGTGCTTCCTTGCAACATCCGTATGTAAATTCCCCGAACATTTGATGCATGAGAACAATGTACTATGAATAGCTCAACTTTATTGAAAAATTCTCATTATTCATAAGAAAATTGAGATAAACGCCAGCTTATAGTAAACTGACATGTTTAAAATCTTAGCTCGAGCTGGATTAATTACATCAGAAACGTCATTATTTTTGCATAAATTCCTATGGAAAATCCATATTCAACTGCTTCAACATACGAACATTCAATTTAACAACAAGTTTTGCAGGACTTGCCTGCACAACAAGAATCGGAACTGACTACCGAATCTAAATTCAAGGCAAACAATTCTGCATCTTGACAAATTTTCATAAAGCATTCTTAAAATTTGCGTGGGAAGGTAGAAGTGCATGTCACCATGCACCTTCAATGCATAATCCGATTAGCCATGCGTTGCGAGAATGAAAAGAAAATAATCCAAGGATCCGCAGGAGCCCCATCTTATGCCGCGTGTGTTAATGGGCACAAAATTGAAGCCTGGATATGACATGACCTAGTTAATACGAGATCCAGGAGGTGGTTTGCATAAATGGTCTAGGCGATGTCAAAAGCTTCGATAAACTCAGCTTGCGAGTCTGAATCTGACTGCGATAACTTAAAACTATAGTGATTTCATTCAAATCTGTCCATTAGCGGTAAAAGAAACTGTGACAGAATAGGGTTGATTTGATCTACAAGGATGTTTAGTGGCGTCCATGTTCCTGTGACCCATGTTCCTGTTTCACGCGGTAACATTCCGATGACAAAATATTCCAAAAATAACATAGTTCAGGAAATTGGTATAGTTGAAATAACCTTCCTGCAATTTCTCGCAATTTATTTCCGGATATAACATTACTCGTGGTGACGGCCTTTAGCTGCGAAATTATTTTAAATTTTATAGTTTGTTTTCCAAAAAATGTATCAAGACATGTTCATGTACTGGAAGTGAATGTCTATAATGAAATGGTGTATTTAAAAGCTATGTCGTATTTACGTGATTTGTCTTTTATAGCATCCTTTATTACAGAAATGATTAATTATGTTCATATTTGAACCTCTATAGAACTGATCTGTAAAGGATTGGAAGTGACGAAAACATCATGGTAATATCTTTAGTCTTATCTGTTGAAGGAAATACAATATCATCCCAAAAATGTGATATGTTAAAAACTCAGAAAGTCCCGTGTTTTCTACTACGAACTACAGTATGAAGTTTTAGCCCAAAGTATGGCCTACATGCAGGAATGTTGTACCGTTTAATCAGGTTTTGCATGTAGAAATGTGTTCATAGATCAAATCGATAGCGACATAAATCATCATAAACTCATTCTAATTCTATTTCATTATGCATATTTTATGATGACACTAATCATGAGCAATCATGGACCAATCACACTAATCACATCTAGTTTTTTTTTGGGGGGCCTATAGAAAGCTGCGTGCAGCATATTCAATGTAGCATATTCGTTAGAGGTACCTTTAATTAACGTTCCCTTATCCAGAAGAACTCCAGTTCTTCACTTAATTGATTATGTGTTATGAGGAACGAATTCATGGTGCTCGGTGATTAATTTGACGATGAAATATTTGCAGGGTGTCCGAATAGTGCTGCGAGATGCACAATCAAATAAATTCTTTATTTTTTCTGGTCCAGCGCAGGGTTTTTCGTTTCTTCAGGTTCTGAGTATATTTACAAGATTCTAATTTACACAAAAAAATGACTACACAATACAATAAATTTTACGTTAACCTTACATAGTGCATACCGGATGATTAGTGTCATTATTCGAGATGCCATCCATACTCATGATTTGATTTTACCCATGACTTGGATTTTTGAGTATGTCCATAACCCGTTATCCATTAGAAAAATTGAGGAATTTACACGATAACGACGTATTGGGGGTTTGACTAGAAGTGGAAATTTGGATGAAATAAATAAAAATAGTGATAAATATCTTACGAATTGAAAATCAAAAAGGTTTCTATATTCATATTTATTATAACTTCCCCAGTAAATCATGTTTATCGAATGGAAGAATGCAAGTGTTGCAGATACAGTATACAGTGTACCCCCAGACCTGTAATATCTGGAAAAAACAGGGAACTTAAAAATGTCTGGAAAAGTCACGGAAGAATGACTTATTTAGAAAAGTCAGGGAAGTCCAACGTTGTCATGTGGTCACGATCCAAAACTAATGCTTCTACGTGGTTAGCTCATTGCCCATTTGCAAATTTTCCCAGTAACAATTTGCCAAATTCGCAACAGTTTCTGAGGACAACTATGAAAAATTCTCCACGTTTTCCGACGAAAAATTTGAAAATCTTCCCATGTTTTCCGAGGACAAATTTGCGAAATTGTTTACGTTTTCCGAGTACAAATTTTCAAGGTTCCACAAGGTTTTCAAGATCAAGTTTTCAACTTTATCCGAGTTCAAATTTTCATTAATTTTAACATTTTCCGAGCACAAATTTGCAAAATTCTCTACGCAATTTTCAAAAACATTCTTAATAGTTTTTTTGCATTTTTAAATGTTAATTTTAACAAATTTCAAAATTGTTATTAGAAAATTTTGCAAAATACTATCCTATCTCGATTTTGCAAAATCGCGGATAACAATGACATAATGTCAATTTTTGACATTGTCATTGGTCGGGGAAAAGTTTTTTGAAAACTTGGAAAAGTCAGAGAAGTTGACTATGCAATTTCTGGGGGAATTCTGGTAGCCTATACACTGTACATGTATATATAGGACTACTCACATGAATACTCGTCTGCTAAAACCAAGATTTCAAACACGGAAATAACCGTCTTTTCATTCCTTCAATCCTACAGTGCTTTCTAGATCAGTTCCACTCGATATCCCCTTTATACACTTTTTCTCCAGATGAACAAGTCAGTTTATTGGAAATAAATGAGCGTGCTTATGCGGCCGAACATCGAAGAAGTGTTTTTTTTTTATAATTGATGCTGTATATATGGATTTGCAAAATTGCTTATCCACTAAGTTTGGCGAGCTTTTCTTGCGTGGATGATAGCTCTATATAGTGGAAGGGAACGGATCTTACATGGCAATTTTCTATTCTGGTCGTTTTAAGGCACAGTATCGAGGCAGTTAGAAAACGATTAAAATGGCCATCAATCTTTGGCGAGAGGAAGTGCGAGGAAGGCTGCGGAGGGATGGCAAGAAAACGACTCTGGGAAAAGTCGAATTTTCATGGAGAAATGAAAAGAAAGTGGAGGGGACAAGGGACTTCCCCCGCAATTCAATTCAAATTTGCTATGTATTGCAGCTGATGCTAGTCCATGCAGGCCCTTAAATGCAAAAATGTAATTACACGCCTCATTTCAAGCTGGGGTTTGCCTTTGTAAGCGTGGGAGGAAAGGGGGCGCTCGATGCATGAAAATGCAAGAAATATGTTTGGGAAATTGCGATGCCTAATAATTCCCCCCCCCCACAAGGCTTGTGTACACGAGGGATAATTATCGTCGTCACATTTTTGTCAACTCGGGAATGCTTTCAAAGTACGGTACAGTATTTTCAGCACCGCAAGCCTTCGTTGGTTGGATGTTGCTGGCAAATCAGTCAACTGGAGCATTGGTTTGGAGATTTATCTCGGCTCAGGTCCTCAGGACCCCTAATCGAAGGCCACCGAGTGCTTTTGTTTATGTGCATTATGTCTGTCAGTGTTTGACGAATGAGAAATTACAATCATACAATTTTTTCACAAAAAAATTGTTTATTTTACGAGGGCTGTTTATTAAGTTTCCGCAATCATTAAAAAAAATGGCTGTATGGATTTTAATGAAATTTTGTATGCACGTACACGTAAACGTCATCTGTTATTACAAAAAATGTCCATTTTGGGAGAATCATTTTTCCCATCGTCCGAGCACGGTCGGCTAACGTGTAAGCTTAATGGTGAGAACATACTGAATGATTATTGCAGACGCTTACCACTCGGCGTACAGTAGCGTCACCAAGCGGGATAAGAATGTGGCATGCGTTTTAAATTATGGCGCATACAAAGAAAGCTTAGTTGAGTCAGGCTGAGCATACAAGAAGCGCTTATAAGCTTTCAAGGATGTTTTTAACATTCTTTTTTGGAAATCTGACACAGAGTAAGACACAGAGTGGCACACAGATCACTATTGGTCAAAAGGGTAGCCATCGATTGTATGCCGCTTATGTACCGTACAAACGTGTCCTGCACTCATCGTGAGATGCCAATGCCCATGTTGAAGGTATTACGCGGAATGTTTCACCTAATAGCATAACGC
Source organism: Megaphyllum sjaelandicum (assembly GCA_034698745.1). Taxonomy (NCBI): domain Eukaryota; kingdom Metazoa; phylum Arthropoda; class Diplopoda; order Julida; family Julidae; genus Megaphyllum; species Megaphyllum sjaelandicum. Next base: position 10,418 of record JAQGBX010006300.1, read on the forward strand.
ATGCAGTGGTGCCACAAAGCACACTGACCATCACACTGATATCACCGCTCATTGTGCGCCCCAAAGCTGGAAACAAGAAGATGAAAACAAGCAGGAAAAAAGATAAACACGTCGAAAGTAAGCATTCGGTGTGTTCTCACCCAAAGCTTCCAAAGCAGCATTTCTGACCGACACTTGCCGTCCATGACACTTCTATGAGCATCTTTCACAGTTGTCTGTCCATTTCTGAACTTATCAATTCACTCGTAGACCAAATGTTTGGACATTAGCCTACTCGGACCTTAAAGATTTCTTGCATTTCTGCTCCTGAAATACCTTCAAAAGTTAAAAAACGAACAACAGACCGCTGCTGAGCAACTATCCCCTCGGAATCCATCTTTGCTTGTGAATTTCAAGCAGGTGTAATTTTTGAAGCATATCTTTTATGTTGAAATATATGTATGTTCAGGAATGAAGGAAGAAGGAACATCTATATCGTACTAGCCGTTTGAAATTCTATTAATAAACTGGATACATATGATCATAAATAATATTTTGTTATCGAAATAATGGTTTCCACCTAAAATTTGACTTAATATTGCAAGAATCGAAGTTTCTGGAACACTCCAATTAACAAAGTCTATTGAAATGAAGGTAATTCTGTGAGGACTCAGATTTGAAGGCCTCTCCGCAAACCACACTGAGAAACACTGAGCAAAATAATTTCATCTGAAATGCTTTTATCTTGCATCTATCATCAAACTTTTGATCAAACTCTTGAATGAACTTCTGGACATTTTTCAAATACAATTAGAATGTGTAGGTTTGGAATGATAATTCACACCAATTTTTAAGACATTTATTGGGAGTTTGTCAGGAATGACATCTAAGTAATTCCTTTGATGAGGTAAAGCCATTGCCAGAACAATGGAACATGTGTCACGAAGGTTCTATTTGGAATATTTTCCTAGTTACTCATGTTTTAAGCTAACTTTCGCAAGCCAAATTGTATCTCAGGAATAAATACTTATTTCTATATATATTTTCGTAATTTTTTTTCTTAAGACGTATTTGTTTTTATATTTCCTCGATTGCCCAAACGGTCAGGTATAAAATTTTAAAATTGGCGTTCTATTGTTGAAGAATATTTGCCCTAATCCAAATAGGTAAACAATTAGGTTACAGATTTTTCCTATTTATTAATTCGCTTATGGTGCTGAAATGGTGAAACCACCAATTCTCACCCTATTGTTTCCTTTCTTTGGTATTGTGGTTTTCTTGAAAGGGTTTTAGTTATACAATTTGATAGAATTGCCATGCATGCTGAACGCATGATAGAACTTCAGGTGTTCGTATTTATGGTTTATGCATAAATTAACTGCTAGCTATACATGTACTTCCAATTATTAGTTGTTATATGGCGTGCCCTAGAATCTTAGTTACCTGAAAGACTTTTCTTGTGGAAATATGGTACATTGTCTTCTAACCTCTCTTCTAAACAGGCTTCAGCGATGTGTAACAATGCTATGGTTAACTATAAACTGGGCAGAATCTACATGATGTTGTATGTATGGCACGCACTGTCATGTTTCAATTGAATGACCTCCTTGCAACCTATTCTGTATTCCCTTAAGTTGTTTTATAGCCACTTTCGTCGCTTCATCTGCATTGCAAAACAGGTGTTTTACAGGAAAACATAAAACTAAACAAAGTTATTCACGATAACAGTGTTTTACATTTTAAACCAACTTGTTTCGTTTAGGCGAATGAGCTTGTCGTTGCATTTCCTTCGAGTATAAATTAGTCGGTGTTCCTTCTTCAAGGAATGATAAGTATAAAGTTGAGGAATTTACATCCGAAGAAACAAATTTGAGAGATCTGAAACATGCGGCTTTCAAGGATTTGGTTTAGACTGTTTACAAATTGTAAAATACGATAAAAGAACGTCTTATGGTGGAAATAAGTTGATTCTAAATTTCTCTGTTGTTCTGGTCCCATTGCATCCTTGTAGCTTCTGAGCCCAAAATACAGTAATACATTAATAAAAAAAATTGTTTGCATGTTCCTTTTTTGAATTTTCTGGCTTTACAGCCTTTTCTGGTATTTTTGTACAATCAGGATGTCCACGATTACGATAAACATTGATTAGTGTAAAACATGTGGCTTAGAGGTTGGCATCCTCGTCTTGCATTCGGTAGACTCAGGTTCGATTCCTGGGTCGGCTATCTTCGATT
>JAQGBX010006301.1:0-12629 GCA_034698745.1 Megaphyllum sjaelandicum
TAGCCGCCACGTGGTCGCCACAATCTCTTTGTCGCCTGAATGTAACCGTCTCGTCCAGAGCCACATCCCTCTATTTTACCTCATTGCCTTCACCCCCTTATCATGTCTTTGACGCCTGAATGTAACCGCCTTGTCCCGGGCCGTACCTCTCTATAATACCTCCTTGCCCCCCCTACCCCTTCCTTTTCCCTGGTATCATCTGTTTGACACCTTAATGAAACTGTCTCGTCCCGAGCCATGCGGCGCCAACGGCACGCGGCGCTGAATCTTAAATAAAGCGTGTGTTTTGCTTTCACCGTCAACATATCGTGTAAGGGTATCAGAAAAATGCGTACAAACGAAAAAAATTGAAAGAATGTATTAAAAAAATGTAGAACCTGGAAAACGGTTTTATTAACGCAGAAACCAGCGCAGGAGTGGGCACAATAAGTCCAGAAAGTTTCATGGCAATCGGATGAGTGGTTTAAGAGTGCATAAAGGACAAACAGACATACAGACAGAATCACCAATTAATTTTTATTTACATAGATATGCAGATAGGACTCGAGCATTAGAAGTCTAATGCATACATGCATTTTACATGTGGTCTGCATGTATTTTGCATGTATCGTTCATGTGTTTTAAATACCATATATGAATAATGTTATATGCATAACATGTTAATACATGTTTTTTTACGTATAAAACGTGCATGGTACATGTAAAACTGTAATTAGGCCTACTTGTAACAATTTGGTTGTAATGGGTCTCATAAGTCTCATTTGTGTCTCATAGAGAAAATTTCCTTTATTGATGGGTCTCATAAATGTCTCATAGGTCTTATCTGTGTCTCATACAGGAAAAGTCCCTGAATGATGGGTCCCATAAATGACTTACAGTTTTAGTCCATGAGACTTTGGTAATGGGACCCCATAAAAACCCATTACTAATTGTCTCACACAGACTTTAATGGGACCCATTAATCCCATTAGTCTAAATGAATTTATGTATGAGACTGTATAACAATTTTTACCGGTACTAGGGATGTGCTCCTAATGTGGAGTTTCCAGTTACGGTGATTGAGTTTCCAGTGTCAAAAACCCATTTTCTAGTTTCGAAACCGTGTTTCCGTTAAACTTTCCTTGGTGTATTTGCCGTCAACAGTTTATACAAGATGAAGGCGTTAAAGTAAAAAAAAAAACCATGCAATATAACTTAAACTGAAACTTGATTTGCGAAATTGAAAAACGACTTTCTGAAACTGAAATGCAAGTTTCCGAAACTAGAAACCGGCTTTCCAAATTGGCATTTCCAGTTTCGGAAACCTGCATTCCAGTTTCGAAATTTTTTTTGGAGTTTCTCACCTCAACAATTTTAGCAAGACTAAAAGCGCTAAGGAGGAAACACAACCAAGATAATTTATACTGAAATTTGGCTTCCGAACTTCAAAAAAACTATACTTTCTGAAACAGGAATGCGACTTTCAGAAACTAAAAACCGATTTTCCGAAATGTGACATTAACCGGGATTCCGAGTTGGGCATTCATGGCATTGATAAATCATTTTCCAGTTTCGGAAACCAAGTTTCCGTTCAAGTTTCCTCGGTGTATTCAAGATTAAAGGCGTATGTCAGGATAAAAGCTTACCTAGCGATAGCGATATAAACCATATAAAAAAGATGGCAATTTTGGCACGATTTGTGGTGGACTTGAACTTCAGGGGAAAGCAAATGGCGTACCAACGGTCCGTTGATATAAACGTCAACGTCAACACCGAAACAGAAACCGAAACGGCCTGAAACGAGATAAGCAAACAGAAAAATGTGTTAAAAGCTGCATAAACATCTCGTAAAACACAACCAAATACCGGAAACAGGCGAAACAGCTGTAGGCTGTCGTGACGCCATGGCGCCACATCGGAAGATGCTAAATGCAGAAGTGGTCAACTCAAGAACGACTGGTTATGAAAGCGATTATGGAATAAGGAGGCTTATTTTCCAAAAGAAACTCAAAATAAGCACGCTTTTGGAATACATCCTTGTCCTGAAACCGAAACTCTCTTCGAAATTGCTCCTAGGTGGGACGAGAGTAAATAAACGTGACGTCAAGGTACGTGTCACATGAGATGAGAGCATATGCTTTCCAAATCATGGGTAACCTAATCCAGCTAAACTAATGGCGCATTGGGATGGTCAATCTGGTGTAGTGTAATTTTCTTGCCGGTGCAACCTTATCACGTGATTTTTTTTATGCGCAGTGCAGTCTGATGACGTTTCCAGTGCATTCTGCCTGGTGTTGCGATTCGAACACGCGAGTGCAAATCGTCTGTCCAAGCAGCCGCCCAGTCACTGCCAATTTCGAATTTTGAAGAATAGCACACGAAATCTATTCCGCCCTTATAAATGCACCGCTACACCGGCTCTCTCGGCGGTGTAGCAGTGTACACTCAGTGTATACCCAGTGCAGTGATTCGAATACGGGGAGAAGGGTGCACCAACCACCACTGAGTATGCACCAGTCTGATTCGAATAGAACGAGTGCAGAAACGCTACACTGTGTACACTAGATTGACCATTCAAATGCGCCATATGTAGCGTAATTTTAAATAACTCGACATATTTTGTGGATAATGTAACATATGCTCCTTAAGCTACATCCACACTGGAGGAAATGTAGTGGAGCTTTTTGTTGCTAATGGCTGTTATTTGTTTACATGCATCATTTTACATACCGGTACTATTTCTTGCATAATTGTTGTGCATAAACAAAAGTGTATGTATCCAGCAATAAAATAGAAACGCAATGGCATCAGGAAGTTCCTCTATGTTTCCATCATGTTTCCATCATCCTTAAAACTTGTACATGTAGATTGATGACTTAAGTATAATTTTAATAACTTTGGAGATTCCACATTTCTGATTCGACTTTATTAATTCCATGGAAATTTAAACTTTTCGTGGACAAAACTGGACATAAAAATAAACATGTAGGGTCGCGTTTAACTTTTTTTAACCCAGTTTCCGTTTGGGTCACATTTCAAACATTGATTTTAACTTTGCATATTACATAATTAGTTAATTTGGCAATGCATTCAGATAGGCTGATTAGTTAAAACATTGATTTACCACGTGAATTTACTATTTCGAAATGAATATTAAATGTGAACGGTTTATTTACAGGAGTTGCATTTTAAACATGCTAGATGTGCGTATTGGGACGTCAAAAAATGTTCGTTTAAACCGAAGTTCGTATTATCAATATAAGAGTAAACATGACATCAATATTAAGAATTAAAGTTTCATCGAAGTTTGGGAGAAATCTTAGCCCACGTACAGCATATGAATGGGAAAGTGCTGCAACTTTTATCGGGTAATTCTCCGTTATAAAGAAGGCTACCTTTTTTCATATTGTCTAAAGTACGTTTTAACGTAACAAAGCACGATGGTTGGGCACTCGAAAATTTATAGGTTGTATCTGAAAATGTGTAATATTCGAATTCGGAAGTCCTCTTAATGATGTCATTAATAATGTCACCAACCTTATGAGCGTGGCATTAATAATGATCATAAGGATCGAGTGATGATATTTGTAATAATGAAATTTTATTGATCATTTAAGGTTCAAAAGTAAATGAAAGCGTAATGCACTATTTCTGTAGGTAATATCATTACAATTGATGCCATTATTACTGAACGTGTAGCTTGATGACATTTGGAATGATGGTCAATAATGATGAAATTTTATTGATCGTGTAAGGATGTATAAGGTTAAAAAACATTTCTGGAGGTAATGTCATTACAGTTGATGACCTTATTACTGGACGTGGAAGGAGACCATTAACATAACATTTTTGTTTCCCACAAAGGGTGAGCGGCATCGCTATTCTTTAGATCATACTTCTATTCTTTCAGATAGGAATACAAAAGCAGCATTCGACAAAGTAATAATCCACACTGGATATAGAACTATAGAAATGGTTAAGCCTCAAAAGTCCTTGAAGATCTAAACAGTAAATTTGGTAATGGGCCAATGAAAACAGAGGCCATGGCTTCCGCTCGATTGGTTACCTTGTTTTCGCAGGAAAGCACATGATCTCCAGGGATCAACCTCAGTCCTATGAATGCCATAAATTGATCTTCTTTATAAGCTCCACAGCTCTCGATAAGCTGACGACATCGTCGCAACCGTGCTGGGTCTGATCATTTCTGATACCAAGGATTTGTTTTATTTTACTTCTACAAATGACATTTCAAGGATTTTTTCTGAAAATGCGAATTTTTTAGGACGTTCTCCAATAGGGACTTGCTATTAAGCTGTTACTGACAGATTTTGAAATACCTGTAATTTGAACAAGGGATCCAACGAGTACTTTCAAAGTTTCTTGACGTGTTTCTTTGTTAGGAAAATTCAGCAAGACTTGAAATAATTCACAACCCTTTGTTTATTACCATGAATTTTCTCCAGTCGTGCTGATTTTTGTTTTGTTTTTGCTATTATGACACCAACCTCTCGAAGGGTGAGAAATTGAAAAATGTTTTTTTTTTCTCTTACTTTTGAAATATGATTTGAAATATTTTCCTGACCCGGTTTAATCGTTGGTTGTATCATTTATGTCTATGAAACGAATTGAATATATTGTAAATTTTAAGAATTCAAAAAATATTAATGCTTCTTTTAATACGCTATTGATATAGTTTTCTTGCTGGAATATTGACCTTAAGTATTTAAACCATAACCACAAAAACCTTGTTTTCCTTGCCAGGTGGTTTTGGAAATATTCCTACCTTAAGGCCGTCACACACGAGGAAAGACATTTCCGGAAATAAATTACAAAAAAATAATGGAAAATTATTTCAACTGATATAATTTCCTGTTACAGCACAAAGCTTAAAGCGAAGTTTTCCGAATATGCCTCTATTGTATTTGATGCATTGTTTCAAAGGGAAATAGGGATTAAGTAAACATTGCAGCACTGTTTGTTGTATCCTATGGCGTATGTCTTTCCTGTTTGGCTATCCAACAGAAAGAAACTTTTGTACATGACTGTAAACCTATGACAACAGTTTGTTTACCGAAATAAGTTGCTCAGAATAGGATTAATTTATATTCTGGAAATACATTTGCGAAGGAAATTTTTCCCAACACACGGGGAAATATCAAGTAATAATACACATGTATCTGGAAACAAGTTTCGGGATATAATTTGCCTCGTTTTTGACGGCGTTAAAGGCAATAACAAACGAAGCAATGTTGTTGCCGAATTTTAGACAACAAACGTTTTTTGTCCGAAAAGTCAAGGGCATATTTCTAAACGTTTTACGTTCAGGAAAGTACATGTGGAAAGTACATGTAATTCGATTTCATTTATGTTTTTTTAAATTTTAAAATATTAGAACATTTGATTTCTCATCATTTGCAGCCATGACTTTTTAAACACGCCTATAATTTCTAGAAGTATGGCAACAAATTGACTAGTGTTTGACGGTCTTTAGTATTCTTGAAAATATTCCTTGAAAATTACCAATTAAATGACATTTAAAAATGAATTTGTAAGTTATCTTGAACTATCAGCAAGAATGCATCCTGCAGATAGTTTGGACAATGCTTGAATGCTTTTATCACATTTTATCATCGACGTGTTACATTTTAAAATTATATACGAGCGTTTCAAAATGGCACCGGAAGCGAGCCACGACTTCCTCGTATCTTCACCTGACCGCCACGATCGAAACAAGATTAAATATTTGACGTAAAGAGAAACGAATAAAATATTGCCAGAATGGTAAGAATAAATGTTTAAACAGAATTTCGCTTTTTGGCGATAAAAAAACAAGGCTGTCTGATGGAAAAACATGGACAGAAAAGATTGTCAGATAAACATAACCGTCAAACTCAAACAGCCATCCTCAACTTAAAAAAAAAGATCAGACCCAAAGATGAAAATTGGAAGCCGATGGGGAATTAGTTTTCCCCGTTTGTAAAATATCCAAAAAAGAACATTTACCTCAAAAATAGATTTTCTCGCAATATGCCAAGCCTCTTGGAAACTGCTTCAAACAGGCCAGAAAACAAAGCGTGACATTTCCCTTTCTATATTAGTTGATCGTGCAGCAAGTGTACTGAACATGATTATAGGACAATAAGATATAGCATGTACGAAAGCTTTGATCATATTTTGGGTTACATATGTACGAGGTGATACAAAGTAGAGCATAGTGCCGAGTCCACTTTGATAAATGAAATGAATATCAATGTAAATAGCGGATATAAAGGAATGTATGAAGAAATAATGTCACCATTTGTGCCAAATCATAAATTGGATATTTCGGATGAAACATAATGAAGCAATATGCCTAGTCTATGGCAGGATATCGGAAATGAAATGACGCCAAACACGGGATGATACGACCCAATATACAGAATTGATATTAGGAATATGGAATTGATATGTGTCGGCATACGGAATTGATATGTTTCTATAGATACGGAATTGATACCTGTATGTCCCAATATATGGAATTAATGTATCCCTACATAAGGAATTGAAATGTCCCTACATACGGAATTGACATGTACCTACCGAATACATACGGAATGGACCTGTTCCTATGTACATTCGCAATTGACTTGTCCCTACATACGGAATTGCAATGTCCTTACATACGGAATTGCAATGTCCTTACATACGGAATTGACTTGTTTCTAGATACGGAATTCACGTGACCTAACATCCGTTACCCTGATCACTCACACTACGTTCACCTAGTCTGCATGTTCAAGTTCCCTTCAGTCCCAGGACGCGCATACGGGTGCATTTGCCTCACCTGCAGGTAAAGGACCGCCTTGCAGAGGGCACTGCCGAAGAACCAGGTCTCGGTTATGTCCCAGAGGACGGTGGGCGGCAGGCAAAAGAGCACCACCATGAAGTCGGCCACGGCCAGGTTGACAATGAAATAGTTGGTGACGGTGCGCATGCTTTGGTTGCGGTAGACGGCCAGGCAGACAAGGAAGTTGCCCACCAGACCGACGACGAAGACGACGCAGTGCAAGGCGATGAAGACCCACTCGTGGGGCGCGGGGAAGATGTACGCCCTTATCATGTCTATGTAATCCTCATCCGAGATGCAGTAGTCGTTAGTGCAGACGGTTGGCGTGGCGTTCAACGTGGAGTTCTCCTCACCGTACACCAAGCTCGAAGACTCGTTGATGGCGGCCAGCGAGGCCGCGGTGCTGGCGTTCATCGTGGTGTTCTCCTCACCGTACATCAGCCTCCAAGACGGGCCTCACCGATTGCAGTAGGTCATCGCACGGGAAGCGGAGAACAAGATGGCAGCCGGAAGCGCGGACCGAGAACTCAGGATTTCCTGAAAAAAAGAAATGAAATTGTCAGTATGGTTGGAAAAGAGAAGAAGCAATCCTCCAATTTTTAACCCGACTCCTGCGGAATCCATCTAAAACACTGCGGCACATGTTGCCCTCACCCAAGGCACAATATTGACTGTTTTGCCGAAGTGACCAAAGGAATCTGTTCGGCTTTCTGAATCTGCGCGCAACTGAGGTTCTCAACAGATCATTGCAAATATTGTTCTGAAACACATTGGTTCCATGATCCAAAAACAAGGGTCTAAACATTTTCAATGACATCGACGCCACTGGGACATTTGTGTAAAAAATACTTAAACGTAAAAGTGTTTACAAACATTTAAAAAAACATGTTAAAGGAGAAGCATCCCATGTCCGAAATGTTTGGGATTAGCAGACATTATTTGGTTTCTTTTTGGATTTGGGAATGGGATCCCTTTTGACTAAACACGAAACTCATTACAGTTTCATATTATATATACGCTCGAACTCATAGCCAAAAAGTAAACTTAAACATCGCTTTTTAAATAATTTTATGCATGAAACAAAATTCCTGTACATTGCATATTCAGAGCCAAGGTGACACCACCGGGAATCATATTTTCGGATTAGGGATGATCAACCTTCATCCAATTTTGTCAATACATATGAAAGTAGTGCCATTTTTTTTCCTGAAACGGAATCGTAAACGTTACATAACGTACACCTGTACAGTATATCATTTCAATATTTAACAGCTGCGTGCATGGACTTCCGGTTCGTCCTGATTCTTTAAATATGAACAGGCAATGGAAGCCAAGGGTTCAGCACGTGCATTAAGCACTTGAAGCCAATGGAGCAATAGGTTGGCACTGGAAGGCAATGGGGCAGTAGGTGGGCCCTGGAAGTCAAGGATGCAGTAAGGGGGATGGGGGAATTAAACTGGAAATTGAGGGAGCAGTAAGGGGTACCGGAAGGCAAGGGGGTAATAGAGGGCACTGTAATTCAATGGGGCAGTATTGGGGGCACTGGAAATAAAGTGAACAGTAGGAGCACCGGAAAGCAAGAGGGAAATAAAGGGTCCTGGAAATCAAGGAAGCAATTGGAGGCACTGGAAGGCAAGGGAGTAGTATTGTGGCACTGTTAGTCAAGGGGCGTTAAGGGAGGAAATCTTGGAAATCAAGAGAGCTATTGGAGGCACTGGAAGCCAAGAGGCCAATATGGGGGAACCAGAAGCCAAGGGAATATTAGGGGGCACTGGATGGAAAGGTGGAGGGGCGAAAAAATAACAATATTTTTTTACTATAAAATAAATGCTAGAATTTAAAAAGTTCATTAGTAACTCTAATTTTTAATGTATCCTTTGTGACTTGATAGAGGATAACCAACGATGAAATATCTGCTTTGAAAGGAGACAATCGTTCAATCAAGTCTGGGACACGTTCAAAGCTAGCTTCGAATCCCGTCCGAGTCGGAATCTTGCGCCACATCGTAAAAGAGTCATCAGGTGATAATTAAGAGACCCCAATGGCAACGTCCTCAAATAAGCTTTTAGCCGAAAAATAATCGCGCATTGGTCGTAACGAGCGATTAGATGAGGTCCAAAAAGTTATGGCCAACAGTTTTCTGATTAATGGAAGGTGCGTGCAACTGTCGGCCGTTCGCATTAAAATCAAAGGTGCCCACGTGACTCCCACGCAACGTCCTGCTTCATAAAAGAGCGATAAAGGCGCCAAAGGTAATCACTTTCGACACTGGCCAGCGTCATTGCATATTGGGTCATCTGCTTTTAATGAGGTGCGTTGCTTTTACGGCCGGACATACCATATCTGGCCAGTAAATATTGGCCGTGGCAGTATTAATATAGGAAACTGTAATGGTGGAACCAGGTTGGATGGATTTACACCCTCCACCCCCGGCTTCCCCTATAGACCGATGTAACAATATTTTGGAACAGTGAAACCTGGCAGTGTTAAACACACATCACGCAGGAAAATGGCTAAAAATTGGAAAATGTACATATGTGACAACATTGGTGTAAGTTCCATAAAATAGCATTTTTTGGATGCAGTATGCCTTTATACAAATTGGGAATTTGGAATAAGAGTGAAATGCTTTTCAAGTAGCTTTTTAGAATAAATTTCCTTTAAAGCAAATTTTGGGAATAAAATATCTTTCAAAGCACGTTTTTGGAATGAAATGCCTTTCAAGTAACGTTTTGAAACGAAATAGCTTTCAAGAAACATGGAATGAAATGTCAGCTCACCTTTTGTAATGTCATATGCTTGCTTAGAGGATTGAATACCATCTACAGTATAGCAACTTTATGATACACACTAAGACAGCAAATTATAAAACAAGCTTTAATGTTTTAACTATTCTTTTTTGAAATCGAATACCTTTCGAAACATTTTGAAATGAATAACTTTGTAAAACAGGCTTCTGGATTCCAATAAATTTTAAAGTACGCATTTCGAATTAAAATACTTTTAAAGTAGATTAAAGTGATAACTTTCAGAGCATTCATTTCGAAACGAACAGATTTGTAAAGAAAACTTTTAAAAATGAAATTAACATATTGCATACTACATTATTCTGAATGAAATTTATAATTGCAACTGGAATGTTGCAATTGTGGTATGTTTATTTCACCAACAGCAAGTGTATTTTGTATCAATTCACCTAAACAAAAAAAGATGACAATTTAACACCAATATACACTGTACCTTAAAAGTAACGTTTTTAATGAAATACCATTCAAGTAACGTTTTAGAAAAGAAACACCTTTCAATTAACGTTTTCACGTGAAAAACCTTTAAGGTAACTTACGATGACAACAACGTTTCATAATGAAATGTACCTTTCAAGTAACGTTTTGAAAAGAAATGCCATATAAGTAACTTTTTGAAATGAAACACCTTTTAAGTTAAGTTTTGAAAAATGGCTCCAACGTTGCAGTATTTACATCAAATTTACCATGTCAACCAACTTCACAATTTAGGAAAGTTCATTAAAACTAAACAAAAAAAATTATTATAACTAGATTGGAGAAGGCTTGTTTTTGGTGAATATTTATAAGTTTCCTCGGAAAAAACAGACATCTCAGCCACCATCAAAAAAATTTTCTCGTTAAGCAAGCGGCATCGTATAAGATTAGCAAATCTGCGAAAGCGCACTTGATTCGAAACCCAGTGCTCCAATAATATCCAACTAATTTCCGCATCAAACTAAAGCTGAGCCAATAAAACTGCCCTTAATTACAACAAGGCCTCATTGCCTCGCAACAGATAAGAAAGAAAAAGCACCCAACTCGGAAAAATGGCTTAACGTTTGCCGAGGTCATTAGATGGCCCCCAATGCTCCTAATGGACGAAGGCCTTCCTGAAATGGCAGCTGTTTGCTGCGATTCCTCGGCTGATGTGGACCATTTGTAGGAGAGGCAACTGCTTCTTAATATGGGACAACAGCTTAGGATTAATCACAGAAAAAGATACCCACACATCGGTTTACCGATTTGGGGAGAGAACTGGCCAAAAATAAACTCACTCAAATTGCTCAATTGCAAAACTTTGCTAACAGAGGTAAGAAGAAAGATCAAAACATCGTATTTAATTCAGATATTCGACGGTTCCATGATTATGAACAACGATCAGAACGCGTAAACATTGATGTTGAAATCATGCTTTGTCCGATTTCTGATAATACTAACTACGGTTTAACCGAACAATTTATGACGTCAATTGAGATTCGTCTTAATAACCCTCCGTAAATTCGTAAGATCTATCATTAATAAATCTTACGAAAATTTCATAATAAAGCGAATCATGGTATTGATAAAACGACCATAAATCAATTTTTTGTGAGCTCATTAAAAAGAAGTCGCTTTATGCGAATTTCTAATAGTATTACTTAACATTCAGTTCCCTGACCTAGGGTACGGACAAATAATACTTTATTAGCTTAAAACAAATTCTGAATTCAATTAGTGCAGATTTTTGGCTAGGGGATCATCCATAAATGATGTCCTGTACTTTTCCAGGTCTCAAACATTTTAGAACAATCCTTATTACACTCTGTATTATCGCATGTATACCTGTATATTCTGATGAGATTGCAAACGACCCCCATATTCGCTGCATTACTTATTTTCGGTTTATGTCTCTATCATTATGCAACGGATTAATTTGACAAGTGAAATGATCCAGGAAGGGAAGATAAAGAGACCAAAGATTAATATATTGACATACTCTATAGTACACTTATTATAAAACTACATAAACTGTCAGTTTCATGGATACTTAGATAGGATGCTCGTATTTGTCTTCTTCAAATTGCTTTTCGTTTTCAGCTATCGTCGAGTATTTCCAGAGTATTTCCTGTCAGATAAATATGTAGGTACTCGTGCAAACAAATACATGTATATCTACGCAGTGATACGACTACAAATGGAATATCAATGCATCCGAATTATTTGAGATGTATTGTTATATTCAAAATTTGGTATGAATATTAAAAACACAATTGCTAGGGGGTCCAATGAATGCAAGTTTTCATGACCTAATTTCTAGACAAAAGCAACCCCTAATTCAAAAATGATAACGCTTCTCTGCATAGCCGATACGCTTGCAGTGTTTGCCGTCTTCTAAATATCATATTGAATAAATCTTAAAAAATAGACTATTTATTTTCTGGCAATAAATCAAGAAGGGTCAAAACGTTAACATAAATACATTTAAACGTAAGAATATTTTTGAGAATGCAAAAATTTTGATCCTAGTCAGTGAACGTGTTTTGGTTAGTTTTTCATAGATAAACAAGGAAAAGAACTTACGAATTGCAAATTTGACGAATTAAATTTAAATTACGAGAAGTATTCGTTAAGTTTCCGCACTCATTTTTTTTAATTTGTTGAAAAATTCTTCCATCATTACTGAACATATTTCATCATTAAAATATGTGTTTTAAAAATTGCACGTGCTTAAAAAACAAAAATGGATTTCGAGGAGATAGTGTCTTAGCTGTTATTAGCTGTTATTCGTTTTTTTAATTTTGAAGGTATTTTAGGTTATTTCCGTAAATCGAAAGAGTTCGCATAATGAAAACACATTAATAAATTTAAAAATATTAACAGCATTTTTTAAAATATTTTTAATTTATATATTCTTTTCATAATATATTCAAGTTAAAATAAAAATATTAACTCGAAACTTTTAAGAAACATATTTTCTTATTTTCGGATTGATAAGTTGGGGTGCGCTTGATGCGACTTCTTTATTGTACATACAATGCTATTTCACTGGGTAAGTATAC
>JAQGBX010006302.1:0-12628 GCA_034698745.1 Megaphyllum sjaelandicum
CGGGAAAACAATTGGTAATGCAAATCTAATGAGGTGTACCAAATGGCACTTCGCGGCTTTGCGAAGTGCCATTTGGTACACCTCATTTGAAATGCATTACCAATTGTTTGCCCGGCCTTGGCGCTAGTGGTCGGTAATTTTAATTTTTTAAATTATAAGTACCAACGAATGCAAACCCTAACGCCTCGCACATATCGGTAAGGAATAGCGTATGTTCATTGACAAAAATCTACAGTAACACAGACACGAAGATTGTTGGATGTACTTGCTGTGAGTGTATAGTCAGTCGATTATAAGAGGCAATAAAGCTACATGTAGCCTATAGTGTAATGCATCCTCAAGCAGAACAATATTTTATGGAAAAGTGCAGATGCATTACATGCATTACAGTGGCAGTTAATGGCATATGTCAGGATATGTGGACTAAATGTTAGGAAAAAATTTGATGGACAATGACGGCTTAACCATCTGTGACATGTGAAGTAGATTCTCACGCATTCAACACTTGTTATTTTCCTTGGTATTTTCACGCTATATTTCATTTAATTATTCAGGTGGGATATATTTCTGATAAATAAATGCAGATATATCACTTATTTGATGAGATTTGTATTTGATATATTAAATTATGGAATTGAAATTGTTGCTGGTCAATTAATTTTGATTAAGATCGATGTAGAATATGAAGCTCACTTATGGATACGGTTTTAGATGGTTGCTCTCGAATATTGTTTTGTACCACCTGAGCATATGCTCATCAAAAAATGCATAAATAACATCTCCAACAGCCTAATGTCGTCATACGTGCTTATGAATATCAAGTACCAAACTTTATCTTTTATTTTCGTAGGGCCGGCCATTTAGTAAAAGATTGTTTTACCTGTTTTCCAAAATTTATCAATCCCATGCACCGGTATCCTAAATGTGAATTTATTTTTATTTATGCTGTTTTACTGGATTTCAGTTTGTTATAATTATGATCGAACTGCAGTTTTACTAGTAATTAAAAAAAACTCAGTTTTGCTATAGCGCAGATTAGAGCAATTGATGTTTATGTATGAATTTGATAGCGATATATAGTAGTTACACTTAAATACATAAAACTTAAGAAAATATGAAGAGACAAAACGTAATGGGCCCTCTCCCTGACATGGAGAAATGTATATGATTATATGCACAACGAATTTATTGGAATATATTGATAAGTAGAGCCTTTTGAAGATTGTTACATGGCGGCCGGAGTTTGGAGTCTTGAGTCCTTCCGTCCAAATTGGACACAGCCAGACTTCATAATTCATGCGATTAAACTTTCATTTCTACTTTCTAGTCATTAAAAATTGAAGATTAATTTATGTTTGCCGCCAAAAATGGGGAGCGCCGTAGAGTGGCCGAGCATATGAAGCCCCCGACAAATATAGATCAGTGATTATGCGCATGTATGTTTATATATGCGTAACGCGACTCGCGTTGGAGGTGGTTTGCAGGGCTCTATAATGAGCCAATGTGCAATCGCGTGCCATACTGTATTTATAAGTTACAAGCATACATCCGGTGATATTTGGTAGCAGCCCCTTATAATTTGGTAATGTTTTGCTGGCAAATTTATAATAAAAAGTGAAATTTCAATATAACATTGAGCTGGAAAAAACTACGAGGCTATGATATATCGATATATCGATTCAATGTCGGACATGCATCACGAGTCGATGACGTCAGTGATTTGAAGACCTTTCTAGAAAATGGCGGATAACAAGCTGTATGAGGTGTTAGGTGTCTCAAGAAATGCTGCCGATACGGAAATAAAAAAGGTTAGTTTGCTTTCATTTTTAGCATGTTTAATCCTCTTTATTCCCGTCGACGATCCATTTTGTTTCAAGTCTCATTTTTGCTAAAATGACCAGAAAATAATAGCTTGAAAGTGGCTTGCTGGCGCCCATGAAATAACACTGTGCATGTGTGCGGTGGTTTCATTGTCGTTGACATTGTGAAATAAGCCCAAAAAAATGCAATAAACCATCTTTCTTTATTTATTTAAATTTGTTTGATTATTCTTTACAATTTTGGTTTACTTATAATTTCTACGTGTTGTAGATCTTAAGGTGCTGGATTATTTTATTTTTTTCTAAACTTGGTTATAGTCATGGAGGAGGTTAGGGTTCCTTTATGAAATGTAAATTCCCAAGTTTGTTTGTCAATTGTGATTTTTTTTATGAATGAACTGTGTTGCATAAGAAAATAATTATTTTTCAGGCCTATCGAAAACTAGCGAAAGAGTTTCATCCTGACAAAAATCCAGAGTCTGGAGAAAAGGTTATTTCTTTATATACATACAACGTGCTTTGCCTCGTTAGCATTGCGAAACGTAGACTTTCATCAATTTAAGCAGGATCAAGGAAGCGTGGTCAAGTATTTCCTTCAAGAGCGAAAACCTTCCTGCTTTGATGTTAAATTTACTTTTCTTTGTGTGCTTCAGAGGCTGAGTTTCATGATTATATTGCTGGTTATTGTTATTACACTTGAAAATAATACCTGTTTATTTTCCATCCAGTTCAAGGAAATTTCTTATGCATATGAAGTCTTAACTGATCCCAGCAAACGAGAAATATACGACAGATATGGACATAAAGGGTTACAAGAAGGGCACGACTGTAAGATTTATTAAAATATCTTTTGAGGTTTTCAGTATATGATAACAAGGCTACCCATTATTAAGCAGATGTAGTTCACAGCATTGCTCACTGTGATTTGACTGTTTTTTAAAGTCAGGATTTAAAGCAATTTCCATTGTTTAGAGGTGCAAAGGATGAAAAAACGTGCTTGAGAAAGTCGTTCACCTAGATTTTTGTTTACATTTTTTCGAACACATAAATGTACTTGACATTAGCGCTAAAAATAATTTCTTCTAGGGCGGATGTTAGACCATTGGAAATTGATTTCTTGTTTAACGTCCCCCAGTCCACCCACCCGATGGTCGACCCTTATCCCAACATGAAAAAATAAATAAAAAAAAGTCTCACGCATGTGTAGAAAGCATTGCTTTGTTTGCACATGGCATGCAAAGCTTTGTTAGAAACTCATTTAAATAGGTTCATAAGTATGCTCACTTTGGGAAGCCCTAATTATCATAATATACATTTATAAAGCAGCTTAAAACAGAGTGAATGTAACATTTTTTTCAAATTTGCACTTTTAGCTTCATCGGCGGAGGATCTTTTCTCACACATTTTTGGGGGTTTTGGAGGTGGTTTATTCGGTGGCATGGGGATGGGGATGCATGGAGGTGGTCGACGTAGAAAGCAAAAGGGGGAAGACACAACCCATCAGCTTAGGTAAGTTTTTTAAGTCTTCTGAAAAATACTTGCAATATTGGGTGATGGTTTATTAATTTGCATATTCATATGATAGGATAACGCTAGAAGATGCCTACAATGGAAAAACTTCAAAATTGCAATTATCAAAAAATGTAATTTGTAAAACTTGCGATGGGTAAGTGCAAATAAGGTTACTGCAACTGAATTCTTATGAAAACTTTATAGGACTAAATATTTAAATGCCTTCTGATTACATGGCATTCCTTACTTTAGCCAAGGAGGAAAGCCCGATTCTAAGCGCCAATGTAATGTTTGCCAAGGGAGTGGAATGAAAACTACTCTTCGACAAATTGGCCCTGGTATGATCCAGCATATGCAATCAGTTTGTCCTGAATGTGCTGGAGAAGGTTAGTAATCGTATTTTGAAAGTTTATGCATTTGTAATACCCGTTATTGAAATGTGATTATATATCTTCTTTTTAGGAGAAATGATCAATGAGCGTGATCGCTGCAAGACCTGTAAAGGCAAGAAAGTGGTAAATGAAACTAAAGTATTGGAAGTGGCTGTCGACAGGGGCATGAAGGATGGCAAAAAGATATTTTTCCGAGGAGAAGGAGACCAAGCAGTAAGTTTTATGTCGCTAGCATTTTCAATTATTTTTAATTCTAATTCCCCCTGACAAAAAAAAATTAGATAAATGTTGGTAGTGAAAGAAACTTCGTTTCTCAATTTATGTGTTCAATATTTCAGTGTTTCTTATACATCAATAAATTTACTTTTTAGCCTGGCGTGGAACCTGGTGATGTTGTAATCATCCTGCAGCAAGCTTCTCATGAAATGTTTCAGCGACACGGGGATGACTTGGTGTTGAATCATACCATTACATTAACAGAAGCTCTTTGTGGTTTCTGCTTTGTTCTTCATCATTTAGATGGTCGTGAGATAGCAATCAAATCTCCGCCTGGAAAGGTTATAAAGCCAGGTGATGTTAGGTCAGTCGTTGGAGAAGGAATGCCGATTTACCGAAACCCTGACGAAAAGGGGGACCTATATGTGAAATTTGACATCACATTCCCTCCCAATAATTTCATGGATGAGGATCATCTAACTTTGCTAGAAAGTTACTTGCCAGCTAGACCACCTTTTGTAAAGAATACGGGTGAGCATGTTGAAGATGTTGATCTGTGTGATATGGAATCGCACGCATCTGGTGGAAATCATCGTGGAGAAGCGTACGATTCTGACGATGATGATGGTCAACGGCCCCGAATGCAATGTGCTAGCCACTAATGAAACAAAACGTCAAACTGTAATTTACAAGGTCCTTTTGTGTAGCGTATTTCTGCTTTTCAAAATATAACATCATTTTATGAGGGTACCCTTCAGAAACTGGCACTTATTGATAGCATGTGCGAAGATGTAGACGAAGGCCAGTTCGAAGCAGGGCAACAACTCCCTTTTGACTTCCTATAAGTTGACATTACGTTACTTGGCGTCTACTTTTCCATTCAACCGCATTCAATTATTTTGTTCTAATTTCGTTCACTCCCATTCTTATTTAACTTAAGTTGGGGCTTTAGGGGAAAGCGATACACTCAAGGCTGTTCTTATGAACATTTTTATTGCCCGAAGTGATTGATTTCTTATTAAAGTACCAAATAAATTAATGTATCAAATGATCGCATGTTGTTATCGAAATTATTTGCAGTATGTTTTACTTATAATCATGTCAAGTTTTCCAAGTGAAATAGTTTTGATGATTACTTTCAAGATTATTTGATATCCTGACACGCTATGGGTTTCAGAGGTGCAGTAAACCAGTGTTTCTCAACCCTGGGTCCGAGGAAAAGTTCGAATGTCTGCTGGGTTGCCGATTAGATTGAATAACTATAGAATTTTCATCTTATAATATCACATTTTACAACTAGTACAAAAAATTACACAAATTGCTCGTATTTCTGGCCGTGAAATATATTTTTTTGTAATTTTCCCCGGTCTACAGGAAAAAATGGTAAACTACAGTATATTGTGCGTGATATTTGAACATATCAGTGGTAAATACATGTAATTAGTAACTGAACATGGAGAACTTTAGGTCAGCATTATTTCTGAAATTTAGATCCATTTCTTCCTGCAACACAATACAATTTTACAGGAAGCCCTACATGCATTGGGATTTAACAGAAAATTTACTCAAACTCGTATTGAATGTAGTTATATCTATACCAAAGTTCTGGAAATATCCCATATCTAAAATTTTAATTATGTTTGAAGATGTTGCTGTCATGTGAAGATTCCGACAAATATAGATCAGTGTTTATGTGCGAGGCTGTTTATACTGTATATCTCTAATGCCCTATTCACATCGACCAACTCCGTACCGTAATTAGGTCACGTGCGCGGCTGCACATGACAGTAGGCGGAGTTAAGTGACGTTTATTTTTAATACGACATTTGCAACCGCGGCCGTACTAGTTGAAATTGATCCAACTTACGGTACGGATTTGGTCGATGTCTCGATGTGAATAGGCCATGTCTGGCCCCTATGAGACTACGTTAGTGTGTCCTGTGGTAGGAGCGACTTTGTGATTTTGGCGGCTTTTTCATTGCTGCTGCATGGTTATGTCGATGATTTTAGAATAGCTACTGTTCATAAATTTATTAGAAATGGATCATTATGTTATGGTAATTGCATCTTTAGGAAACTGTGGTATGTTTCAATTATATCTTGTTACTTTTTAATCCATATCCGAAGAATAAAATGGATGTTGAATGTCTATTATAGAAGCCGAAAATGTAGGGTTACAGGGTGTCGTACGCGAAGTTATGACCTACCTGAAACGTGTGTCATCTTCCTCTGCCAAAGTTTATTTGTCTGTGCTGTACACCAAAGGCTTCGAGACAGTACCATCAGTAATAGTTTTTGATTTGAAAATTTTAAAATAATGTCAGGTGTGTTGACATTGTTATATACGTGAACGGTTATTTTACATGACTGAATATATATATAGGGTTTCAAGCCTGCGGAATGGACGCTTGGTCAAAACATTATTGATGTTGATTCCACTTTATGTGGCCTTTCAAAGACGAAAAGCCCAAAGTTTTGGTAGGTGTTACACTCATTTGAATTCTCTGCAGTTTTCCGAGTATTTTGCATGCCTATTAATTGTGGTTAGGTGAAGTTCTACATATGTATTTTAATTGCTTATATTTAAGCAAAATACGTGCTCTGGAAGATGTTATTCATCAGCTCTGTGACAAATTTCCAGTTTTAGGTAGGAAGGAATGGTTGATTTTAATGGTGTCAATTGTCCCCTAAATAGATTTAATTCAAAATGATTTAAATGCGTTATATATTTAGATACTTACCTTGCTGATGTAATTTGCGTGGTCCAGAAGCCAGAAGACTTTCCAGTTTTAGAGTTCAGTATTTTTTCAATTATTGATAATATTTGAGTTATTTCATAGAAACTGATGAGCAGAAATAATATACATTATATTAATAAGGGAGAGCAACCTTGCATAATTATAATCGCTAGGTGCTGCATCTCATACATTAATCCTTAGATTATTTTGTTTATACTGTTCGTATAAAATTATTGAGCTGTGGAATGCAGAATATTTTTAAAAACGACTTCTTACAAGTTTTGTTGCGAGGCAAATTTAATAACATATATCCATTTGTTCTATTAAAATAATTGCAGAGAAAAGGTTGAACTATTTGGATCTTTCAGCAGGCTTGTCCATTGGCATAGAGCGCATCTCTCATTGTGTAACATTGCTGGCGATGTCAAAGCATCTAGTATCTCAAGTTGGACAGATTTGCTTCCATTTCGAACATTTCAAAGCCCTTTTGAATGGGATGAACTCATTGTGCAGAATGTTGCTTGGAGAGGAAGCATTCGTTTGAACAATGAAATTGTTAGTACCTGTATTTGTTAAATTGCCTATTTTATATGTACGATGAAAATTATTTATCTGATGTAAAAATGCATGCGTTTTACACAGTTAGGTGGATACCAATTATCAGACTTTGAGAACTGTGGTCCATCAATTGTTAAAGATGATCCTGAAGTAAATATTGGCCATTGTTTAAGCATTCAAAGTAAATTATGTGTGGGAGATAGGCAAAGTCTAGATGAGATCATGACAGTTTTGGGAAAGTTCCCATTGTCTTCCATTCCTCCACATGCTTTGTCCTCTAAGCGCTTTACTCTGTCATCGCCATATCCTGTGACATCTTCACTGTTGGAAAATTCAGTGGAGTTTTTATCTCAAGTAAATTCGGATGAAAATGTATGTAGATCTTTTTTTGTTAATGTTGATATTTTTCCTCAAAAAACTAAGAAAATGCATTTTTGTTGTAGACATGTTTTATATTGAGGCTTGGCACTTTGGAATCTATTAATGTTGATAATTATCATATAGACACTATTGCTTGGAAGCGGAGAGTGGTTTCTGGGAATTTTAAAGGTAATTTTTGTTATACAATAGATTTGTATTTCTAATTATTTAAATTTTTTTGTAACAATAATTGCGTATTGTCTTCATTTTTAATACCCTACTTATCCAGGTTTTCCTCAGACCTGGAATAGTCAGGAAAATTCAACGTACTGATGTTGTCACAATCAAAAATTAATGATTCCACGTGGTTACCACATTTAACAAATTTCCCGTTACAAATTTTCAACAATTTCAGAGGACAAATTTGCAACGGTTTCGTAGGCTAAATTTTCAACATTTTCCGAGGACATTTGCAAAATTTTCAGCACTTTTCGAGGCGAAATTTGCCAAAAAAGAAAAAATTAACAGGCCAAGGTCAAATTTGCAAAACTTTCAATATGTTCCGAAAAAGACTGGTAAAGACCGGAACAAATTTGTAAAATTAAAATATTTTAAAATATTGAATATTGTCATTGTTTTATTTAGACCCGAAGATTGGATGTTGTCAGAGTTATAATTTCACGTCCATTCATACAGTATGGCCCATTTTTAGGGTTTGCCTGAAGTGAAGTTGGACTATATACTATAACAATACTGTATTGAAATATTTTTAGTCCAGATGCTGTACTTACACTATTATTTTTTCTATGAAGTTCCAGGTGACTTAAAAAGAAAGGAAGTTAGTCATCGTCTTTTTGTTTTAATTGGTGATGGATTAAGTACAAAGGAATCGACTACAGTTTTTGCTTTGCGAAATACTGAAGACTACTGCCCAAAAACATGCTTACGCATGTCTATAAGAAATGCAAGATCCATGCCAAACAATGGTGTTGAACCAACTAGTCCGTTCTTGGATTCTTTTCTAAAGCGTCTTCCAGCATTTTCATCTCAGGATGTGACACATTTAAGGGAAACTCTTCTTGAAAAACAAATTCTGGGCATTCAACATTTGATCGGTAGGTTTGTAGTTATTGGCAAACTAGAAATTTTCTCCAAAAACAAAATATTTCCAATTTTCTTTGCAATTTATTTTCCAGAAAAGATGGGGAATGAGATTCCTGCAATATATATACAATCGATTTTCAAAGAAATAGGATCAAGCGAAATTTCGACATTAAAGGAAATGGTCAACGTAAAAAAAGGCAAGGCACTTACCAAGAAAGGATTTTCCCCAACAGTTAAGAAAAGTGTGCATATCTTACGGTTTAAGGAAATGAATGAACCTGCTAATTGGCCAGAAAGAATTTTACTAAAGGAAAAGTATGCTTCGAATCGCAAATTGGAGCATGTTTTAAAACCTGAGGAAGGTAAGCTATTTTATGACAAATATTCTGTCTTATTGGCTTGCCTGATATTGTATTTTCTTTTTACTTTCAATGTCTCTAGCTCCATTCCTAAAAATGGACGAATTATTGACGAAACTGCAATCTGTAGAGAAATGCAAAAATAACATCTTCACCCCGAATCACAATTCCGTAATTCAGATGTTCAAATTTCAGTTTTTTGCATGTAATATTTTTTTCCTCAGTCATTAAATTAAAAAAAAAATTATTTCAGGGTATTTTTTCTTCTTCGTCTCAACCTTGCTGGCCTGAAGCTATGTATCGCAATTTTCCTGATGTTTAGTATGTATCACATTTCTACTTTTGCTAATTTCGGTTTTAATTTTTTTAAACCATCTATTTCAAGTATCATTCTTTATTTTTATTTTCGTATTTTATTTTGATTTTCCATAAATATACAGGTATTCCCCTCCATTCATTTTTTTGTCTGGGTTTTTTTTTTTTGGTGCCACAAGTAAGGTTTTTCTTGAAATTTTTTTTTATTAGCTATTGCAGCGATCAAAGCAGGGAAGCAAAGCAGCAACAGCTCAACTGTCTCGAAGCTCGGCACATTGCATACGATACTGTGTCATCGCTTAAAGGCGATTCAGAAGAACAGGAGAGGCAAGTGACGCCTAGGTTACTATCTTTAATTGGAGGTGCAAAAGACCCACACCCTAGAAAAACATCGCCAAAAAAGCAAAGCAATCCAACGCAACTACCAAAGATGCAAACAAGAAATGCAAAAGACAAAGATAATAATAGAAAAACGCTTCAGAGCGGCCTATCCGAGAAGAATTTGCAGAAGCTTCGTATTGCTGTCGTCGATGCTTTGGAGTTACACAACATTCGTTTAGAAAACCCGCTGTTTAAAACTTGTGCAAAGAAACTCTTTACAATTTGCACAGCATTTGCTGAGGTAATGTATACAATCTAGACAATGTGCCTGAAAGAGTAATTGTTTAAAAGTTAGGCACCTGTGAATTTAAGGCTTGCTATTTTTATTAAAAGGATGTTGTTGGAACAGGAAGCGCTAGCAAACTATTTAGGGACATTGCAGAATCGCATGCACAACAAGTAAGACTACTCTCCTGGTATATGACTTGTTTTTAATTCTGTTAATGTGACAATCTTTTAAATTTTGTTTAGGTCATACATTTTGAGACGAATCGACCCACATTGAATTTAAGACACAAAAGACAACGGACTCAATAAATGGAACGATATGATTGACTAGCTGGTGGGTTGAATGCTTGCAAAAATAACCACTTAAATTGAAGGGATCATGCATTGAGATTTTATGAAACTGTCGACTAATCATTAGCACAGTTTTGAATCATGTTTTATAATTTTAATATTTAATAAGATTAAGGCGATGATCGTATTTTAAACCAAAGAATATTGGCATTATTTGTAGTTTTAAACAAAAATTATGCCTTTTTTATGTGCACAAGGTGCATGAGAGAGAACTAGCCCACCTCTGCTTTCCAGATAAAACTTACTGCAACTATTCTGGCTGTGGTAATTTATGGCGTACATTTGTTAGTTCATTTCCAACCTAATGATCATAAAAGATGAGAACTAAAACGGATACCAATATCCTTTGGTTTAACGTATTAATTAACACTGCCCTTTCTATTGTAATTTATTGTGTTTTTTCAATGGATGAATATCCATCGTAATGCGAGTATTGAAGCTCCTGAAAAATGGTATAGTTAACATGTTGAGCTAAGAATATAAATACGGTATATTGGCAGTGAACATTTTGCAAATCCTGGCTATTTTAATTGTTCAATTCCACCTACAACTTGAGGAAATAACATGCAAAGCATCTCTACTGCCTCGTTCGATCCATTATTATATTACTAGCTGTGGCTTAGTCTAATTCCTCTATGATACCTCCTTGCCCCCTCTCCCCCCTGATCATCTCTTCCAAGTCCCTATTTCACCCCCATTTCCCCCCCCCCTCTTTCCTCCCGGTATCATCCCTTCCAATTCCCTATTTCAGCCTATAGAAGTCTGAAAATGGTTTTAATAACGCAGAAACCAGCGCGGGAGTGAGCTCAATAACTCCAAAAAGTTTCATGGCAATCGGATGAGTGGTTTAAGAGCGCATAAAAGACATCTACATACACGTAATTTATATATATATAAAGTAGAATGACTCGTCTGCCAGGGAACTGGTGTTTTCAAATTTTTGCTGCAAAAGCTAATTTTTAATTAATACAAAAAAAACTATTAAAACTATATTCATCCGCAGCATAATGGAACCAAAAATTGCAGAAATTTAACATTGATAATACTGTACAATAAAAATGAAAGTTTTTATTCAATTTATTTGCAACTAGCGGAAAAACCCGGCCTAGCACGGTTGAATATGATCGGACAGTTTTATGGCCCTGGGGAAAATGGTTACGGAGATTTATGGCCCTGAAATTCCCCATGGTTTTGACGTCCTCAGCGCGGTACTGAGTCATCAGGGGCGATTCGAAATGCGCGTCTTCCCTATGTGCTAGACGAAAACGTTCTTTTCGAATGCCTTCCCTCCCACCCCCACACACAAACAAACAATCAAACCCACGAACAAGATGGACGCGATTTGTATTTATATAGATATTAAAGAAATATTTTTGTAAAATTTGCACTTTTTATACAGTTTATGTAACGTTTTCTTGTTGAATAAATAATGAAAATTGCAGAAATTTAGCATTGGAAATACAATAAAAAGTGAAATTTTTATTCCATTTATATTTTGTAATAAACTGCACTATTAAATCACTTTTTATACAATTTATATGTATAGTGTTTCTTACAATGCATTTGTGGTGCAAATTTCTTTCACTTGGAATGCAAATCATGCAATAATGAAGTTAAAAAAATTACACTATTTTATTGTGGCACTTTTTCTCGCTGGCCATTTAGGAAACTAAAATGATGTGGAAATAAATCAAAAATAAAATTCGGTCATACAAGTACATGTATTTTTATTTATTTTGCATCTTTAGCACGCTAAAAATAACACTAATGTAAATGATATTGAATTTATAAGTCCCGCTACATTCTTGCAGCAAATTATTCAGCCAGCTTCCAATATCGGGTACTTTTTATTACGGTTATTAATTACCACGGAAGCTATTTCCGAGTATTTATGCGAGTATTTATTATTACTCGCGTAGTAACACAACCAAAGCCATCCTTTTTTTTCCATGCCCCATATATTAAACACCTGATTGTAGTGCCTTGTCACTACATACCGAAGAGGAAATGCTTCCGCATCAAGAAAAGTAGTCCTCGTGCATTTTCGTTCATTTGAATCATTTCCATTCATTAAGAGTCGTCTTAGAGAATATGAATTGACCGGCATGAAAATTTGTTTATTGAGTCGAAAATCGTCGCATAATCAAATCAACGAAACTCATTTTTACGCGAATTTAAAAATAAATCGTTCCGCTAGGTGGCGTCATAATCGCCAGCGTTCCACATTTTTCCTACAATAACAACAACAATTGGCATAGCGCCATTTGCTTTGTGTTGTGAATACGATCCAAAAC
>JAQGBX010006303.1:0-12628 GCA_034698745.1 Megaphyllum sjaelandicum
CTATTGCTGTAGAATAACTTCCCAAGCTTATGCTTCAGCCTAAGTTCAGTTAGGATACGTTGAGGAAGAGGGTTACGTTCATGACCAGCTCGTAGGCCTTTACCTTGCGCAAGCCTTTGGGAATCTCGTCGATCCTAAGTTTATAACTGGTTATCCCGAATAGATAGTTCACCTCCAAGCCCTCAATCTGGACTTTGCTGACCAGTGCCCGGCCTCGCTCCCCAGTCCACAGGTAGGCCGTTTTGTCAGCAAAGCAGGTGTTTGTCGAGTTGGCGTCAACCTGGCAGTAGTCGCACTCGGGCTGAAAGATGGGGGCATCAATGTCCAAATTTAAGCACATGTTCTCTTTCCCTGCCTGCAGCGGAGTTGGCGGTCTCTGCCTTCTGGAAGGGTTTGTAAGAACCGGTCCAACGCAAGCAGAAAGCTTTTCGACCTGGGTGCTCATCTTGTACAACTCAAACTGTTCATTTTCGGGTTTGCTGACATGGACCCAGCCTGAAAGGCTTATGCCGCAACCAGGCAGCACCAGTTGCACGCACTGCTCCTTGCTGATTGGCAGTACAACCGGCTGGATGGTCCGGTCGAAGTAGATGAAGTCCTTGAGCTTAATCAGTCCGAAGTTGGCCATCTTGCCTCTGGATCCCCCCAGCAGCATGGTGATGTTGGTGACCGCAATCTCCACGTCCCTGGCTTCGTCCAGGACGAGACTGCGCTTACCCAAGATGACCCTCATCTGCTCCGGCTTCACTGGCTGCCGGTCAGTGCCCCTGAAGAAGCACTCGGCCGCCGTCATCAACCAGCGTGCGTTGAGGAGGGTGCCACTGCAGAAGTGATTGCAGCCCTCTTTGTTGCAAATTTTGATGAAAGCGGCCCACGGATACTCTCCAGGGTCCACCGTCCTATTAGCAGTCTCGCAGTCGCTTGGCTGGTAGGCAGGACACGTAACTAGCTCGTCTTCGCAAATGCCATGCTCGCAGCATTGGCCAGGGACGTAAATAGTTCGACAGTTTGAGGGGACTCCAAAAGGAGGACAAAGTGATTTGCACCAGAAGCCGCCATCTTCGCACTTGCATAAGCCGGAGCATCTGTCCTCGAAATGCTTGCCGTCTTTGTAGATGGTGCTGCTGTAGATGCAGGAACGTCGCTGAGTGGATGCGCTGAAGGTGTTCAACAGCAGCTCATCAACCTGAGCGCCGCACCTGGAACGAACGTACATTGGCTTGTTGGGAACGATGGCAGTAAACAAGATCCCAGTGGCTAAGCTGTGAAAGGAAACCTGGTCGATGTGCCAAGTGTCACCTGAATTGTTTTTGCAGACCACGTTCTTCGACTGCTTGGTAAAGATGCGCGCCTTCTCCAAGGTCAGGTCCTCGGCGAAGTCCACGGCAAACGTGTAAGGTTTACCTCGTTCAAAACTGCGCCCGGGCAGGTCTTGGCAGTCCACTTCCACGAAGGGTTTCTCCGTGGGTGATGAAAGCGCCATGGAGGAATTCGTCTCAGTGGCGTTGCTGATGTTGGTGGTGTTGGGCGCTTTGAAGTGCAGGCACACCGTGACGTCCCCGTTGTAGCCGGCCATCCAGGTGTTGGCCGTCTGGAAGTGCAGCACCCATTTACCGCCCTGTACCAAGTGGCCCAGAAACGCCAGAGGCAGAAGCCAGGAGAGCACAATGGGCAAGAATCTCATCTTTTAGTATAGGTTGAAAGATGCTGCAATGAACAAGGGAGGAAGGACAAACAAGAAGTTGGTAAGACAGACTTCAGAACATTAGCAGAAAGTGGTGTTTAGATCATGTGAGAAGCAATGTTATGACTGTTTTCAGACGGCAGCCCATTGGCATTTGGAAGGCGTTTCTTTTCAGGAAAAAATAGTTGTGCTATAGCGTCTAACCTGCTGCTGTGTCTTGGTTTACCGAGAACATTTATGTAAAGCACATCTTGTGGGGTCAAGGTACTGTATTAATCTGTGTTTCTACATTCTTTATTCACTCAATTTTAATACTTAATCTGTGAATTATCCTTGCCCCCGAATGCTCTAGTACAGCTGCTGTGCAGGTTAGTAAACATGAAAAACTAAATTGTTGTTTGAAACGCGAATAATTGATAATGGAATGTCGCAAATGCACCCATTAAATTAATTTCATGATACCCTACAACTGTCTAATTTGGGTCATATGTCTATTTTGTGTCCTTCACGTACTTCCTGTCTGAATGACCCTGAAAAAATGGTCAGGGGTCAAATGTGTTTGCACCAGTGGATAGCGCACCCCTGACTTCCTATACATGTGGCAACACAGATGTGTCATATCTACAACGGTTTAAATGTTATTTGGTGCGATGAGGACATTTTGTTCACCCTGTATATACCAAATTAAGCTATGCTAAACTATGATTTATTACGTTAATTCTCTGATGTCTCAGTTTTATTCTATGATTCACTATGCTGATGCAATGACAGGGTACTCCAAGACCAGGAAAAAACATGGAAATTTCAGGAAAGAATAATGTATATTGAAAAAGTCAAGGAAAAGCAGTGTACATGCATGTAGTAATGTGGCCACAATCCCACAAGTGGTTAGCTCAAAGCTTATTTGAACAAATTTTAAATTAAAAATTTGCAATATTTTTGACAGTTCTGAGCTAGGATAAATGTCCAAAGTTTTAAAAATGTACCGCTTATTTTTAACAGTTCCTGAGAACAAATTTGCAACATTTTCTGAAGACAAATTTCCAAGAGTTTCCAACGATAAGCTTGCACAATGTTACATTTTTTTCTCTAAACTAATTGGCCAACTTTTTTACGTTTTCCGAGCATAAATTTTTAACATTTTCACCTGTTTTCGTGTACAGATGTGCATAACATCTTTGACAATTTCTGAGGTCAAATTCACAAAATTTTTAACCATGGAGAACTCTTAAAGTTACTTCATAGAATTATGTAGCTGTTATCATTTTAAAGATATATTTTTTCTCTGAGAAGTGACTTAAGGAATCAACCTATATAAGAGTTTTATTTAAGCTATAATCATAGTATAATTTTGTATATCACAGTATTATCATAGTTTATCATAGTAAAAAACACCTATATCTGAGTTTATATAAAGTAAAATCTCAGATATCGGAGTGTTATAATAATTTGATAATAACTCAGATATCAGACAATTCATGTATATCAGAAAATACTTACAGTAATTTAATTTTCAACTTCTTTGACTTTTCCAGATTTTAAAACAAATTTCCCTGACCAATGACAAAATCAAAGTCAAAATCAATGTTGGCCATGATTTTTCAAAATCCACAAGTAGGAGGACAACTTACAATATTTGCGATACACTTTTTAACTAATGTCCATTTTCCAAAATTGTCATTTTTAAAGTAAGTACTTACTTAGAGCAGCGGTTATCCAATACAAAATTATGAAGTTTTCAGTCTTAAACTTGTTTTCTTGTCCATTTCGATTCTATTCTTCTCGATATCTAGTTGATTATAAAAAGTAGCCACTCGTTGTTAGAATTTATTATTCCAAGATTGTATTTTGTGCGTTTGTTCGGCCATGAAATGTACTTATGGCTATTATAAAACTATAAATTTCTGTACTACGCCCACATTCGTTTTAACCGTAAATGGGGATGCAATTTGGACGATGGCCATCATGACACTTTGAAGTTTTTTTTGGTTCTGACGTCCAAACACGTGAACATTTACATAATTTGATGATGTATTTTTTAAGCGATTCACATAATTCATTAATATATTTTGTCAACAATTTCCACAATTTTAAAATGTAATTTCCGATCATTTCTACATTTCACGAGCATATTTATAGCCAAAAGAATCGGATATTTTGAAGCAATATTCACGACTCACAAATATTTTTCTGGGAAACTTTCCTCCTAGGTCCAAAATTTCACACATTTTTCTCTAAACTCAACAATTTGGACTAAATTTTCTACTTATTAATTTCCTCTTATTTATTTGCAAGTTTCTCCTTGTGGTCCCTAAAATTTCAAACCTTGGTCATTCTATTTCTTCAAATTTGCACACATTTTCAACAAATTGCCCCCAAAAATTCCCTCCTTTATCCTGCTATTTCTGCAAAATTACTCACAAAAATGTTTCCAAAAAACTTCCTTCCTTTCTCCTTCTTTTTCGGGAAATTTTCCACACATTTTCAAAATTTCCCCCAAATTTCCCCTACTTAATCTTTCTATTTCTGCAAATTTCGCCACAAATAATGTACATAAAAATTCCCTTCTTGATTTTTCTATTTCTTAACATTTTACATAAAAAAAATTAAAGTCACCATCAGGATTTAATTAAGTCTAGACGTTTTTATGATTATTTGGATGAATGATAACATTTTTGAAATAGGTGAGCTCATCATTGTTCTACAAAACCTACAATAAATATTTGTTTATTTATTGCTGGGCGTTTGGACAAATTTCTGAAAATACAAAGTTATGACCTTTTTCAACCTGCAAACTTTGCATCGGCCACCATGCTTCTACCTTTGGTTCTGGACTCCCAACATATGGCGTCAGCCATACGTGTTCAAATGGTCCACTAGCAGTCATAGCAGATTATGATAGGTTAGGTCACGGTGTTAGGTCATTGCCATGTTGGGAGTCGGAAACCTAAGGTAAAAGCATGGCGACCGATGCACGGTTTGCAGGTGGACTTGAGAACGGAGAAAGCTAGCGTCTTCCAGTCTTTTGTCCGCGCCTCAGCTCGGTGAGTAGTTACAATATATAAATTTCTAGGCACACATACAAACCCTTTGGGATATCTGACATAAACCCATAAAACAAATCTATTCCAAAACATTTTCAGTCAGATCTTGCAATCTCTCTTTTGTGAAAACATAGGTTTTTGGCAATTCACGCGGAAAATGACAACAGATACTAATTCTCTGTCAAGAGTTTGGCTTTCCAGACTTTTAGAAGCAAGGCTGTACTCTTTGTCACTCGCGGCATCCTTTCGGGCACCAATTCAATGATCAGAATTTTAACATTAATCAGCTGTCACGTTTTCTAAAAACACGATTCTTTTCTATTTATCTTGGGATGAAGTGAGGGACATTTACGTATGCGTTTGACTTGGAACGCCACATCCCAAATTGCTTTTTAAATTTTTTGCAAGGTGCTTTTTTTTTGCAAACGTGAATTAAAAAGATGAACAATTTGTGCAAGCAGTTGATGACATCCGAGAAATATTATACTTGTGATCCAGTTTTATGCATTGTTAGCACCATGGCGATTTCGAATAACAGTGCTAACTATCCGCATCCCATTACCAGGAATAGCTTCCCATATAGACTCGCAATCTAAAATAAATCCAATATTATATTGGTGGAATTCTAAAATTCTAAACAATCGCAAATGCTTGAGTTAAATTACACCATACAGTCTGTGAAGCAGACACACGTGATGGTGATACATACATTATTGAAGTTTGCCTTCTTCCAGAAAGAATACTTTTACTTCAGAAAGTCGAATTGCAACTGCAAGTGAGAGATCCACCTATTTGCATTAAATGCTGTCAGTTGAATTGATAATATGCTGTTCATTTTAAAATTAAATAAATTCAACCCTTGCAGAAGTTGCCTGTTTCGAGTTTTACGGAAATTCTCTGGGAAGAAGAACACTAAATGCCAAACTGACACATAAAAATTGTTAATTAAGCACACTTAATATCAAGCAATTACGAGCTGAATGTAGAGTATCCGGGCAGAATTATAAATAATTTTAATTTCCTTATAGCTTATCCGGGCAATTTTAAAATAATTTGTTTATTAAGAATTCTTCCTGCATAATGCTCAGTAACTTCTCGTAAATACCCACGAATCTACTTGTTCGTTTCTAAGTAGGTCTTGTAGACATCGTGAACCTACTGCAAAGTTACATAAATGCTTATGATTGTGGAGTGGGTAGTCCTAAATTGTGGACAAATTAACCTGACATTTGCATGGTAAAAGTCTGGGGATCGATATCCGTAAAAATGCTAAAATACAACGTACGTATACGGTAAAACCTGTTAAGAGTGACCACAAAAAATAATGCAATGTTTTTCACTGTACACAGGTGGTCACTATACAAAGAAATGGCTAAATTTAATTAAAATAATGAACATGTACACTGTATTTGTACATGATGTAGACTGTAATACATGTAGTAAAAAACCACAAGACCAAAAAAGTACAAAATCATCATGCCCACGCGCGTTACATACAGTATATTTAGTGCCTTATTGCGCATTTTTTTGTTTTAAACAACAATTTATCAATTTTTTCTCTTTTAAAATGCTTTTTACTTCTTACGAGCATGTTTTCAGTGATTTTTTCGATCTGAATAACATTATTGACTGAATTATTTGAGAACCACTGGGGTTAAAGCAGGATGTAAGGAGACTCGTCCATTATCTGGTCACTTTATAAGGTACATTGCTAATGTAAAAATTGCGAAAAAGACAACACACACTGGTCAATGTACACAATAGACAGGTGCAGGTCACTAAATAGAGAATTTTTATGAAGGAAATGTACACTAGAAAGAAACAATGCACTAAAAAGTGGTCGCCTTAAAAAGGTGGTCACTTTGCCAGGTTTTACTGTAGGTCTACTTGTAACAAATTGCAAGATTAGTAACGCATGTACAGGTATGTTCGTTAAACAACATTTTAATGCAGTCCACGTGATATTCAATTTTTTTCCTCCCAGTCGTATTTACGAAGAGTGAAGAGCCTAAATTAAGAGATTCTTTTGTATATATTTTTATTTTAGTGCTAATTAGAGGTAAAAGTTTAAATATATATATATATATATACTGTAGGTATCGGATATTGTAAAGTTATTTATGTAGAAATTGAGGTCTTTAATAAAGATGGGGAACATTGAATTGATATTTCGTGTTGATTCGATCTTTCTTAAATGATGGATAATGCTAATTATTGGACAAGTAATATAGGCATACATTTGATTAGCGACATGCTTGATATAAACATGTTTAATTGTGCTTTACTAAACTGTAAAATTACAAGTACTGTATACAACTTGAATGGTTACTATTATCTGTTTTAATATCGTAGTTTTAATTTCAATTCATCCATGTTAAAGGAGTCCTCGGACTGAAGCTTTACGAATTAACGTGTGTATTAATTGGTTTAAAAACAGCAATCACCTTAAGTGATTTTTAATTCTAATTATAACACGTCGATTTCCGATAAGCGACTCTGAATGCTTTTAATAATTAATACGTGCGTATAATGCCACATTGTATTGTTCTTGCAAATTTTAGTGATCTCAGATCTTAATTCGGAACACACTATTATTAAGAGTCACAAATTATTGCCCCTCTGAACTCTGTGAAATAATAGCCTTATATCGCCGCAATTGTCATGGGGTAACATTTAAGGGAAATGTTAGCAGTTTTATTTTTATTGCTTCAAGTCCATAATTCCTTGCAGTTCAGGATCCTTGTTTGCACATCCCTCATCGGAAAAAAAAGCTTTAGAAATATATTTTTAGAAATGTATTAATGTTATAATAAATGTTTTTTAAAATACACAGAAATGTATTTTTAGCTTTAAAATACATTTTAAAAGTTGTTCAAAATATGTATAGATTGGAACAATCCAAGTTATTTCAAAATAAATTTTAAATTGCATTTTTAATACCATATAAAATATATTTTACAAAACACATAAAGAAATGTAAATTTAATTTATTTAAAAAAAACATATTACATTGTAAATCTATTTTGCCTTAAAAAATGAATTTTAAATCATCACAAGGTATTTTTTTCGATTTGGGATTAGCCGCCATTTTATTATATGTATTGATCGATACTTTTATAAATAATATTATTATATGATCATGTATTTATAAAAATAATTAAGGTGCAAGATTTTCATCAACAAATATTTATTTATTTATTACTAGGCGTTTGGACTAATTTGTAAAAATACAAACAATAATTCAAAATAAAACAAATGATACAAAATTACAGTAAAACCTGTTAAGAGAGACCTCCACAAAAAATTTTTATGTTAGTTACTGTACACAGGTGGCCACTATACAAAGAATGCCTGAATTAAATTAAAATGATGAAAATGTTCAGTGCAATTATACACGTAGACTGTAATACACGTAGTAAAAAACCACAAAACCAAAAAAGTACAGAATCATTATGTCCAAGGTATAATGCAAGATGTTAACGGGATTCATCCGTTATCTGGTCACTTTTTAAAATACATTGGCAATGTAAAAATTGCAAAAAAGGCGACACACACTGGTCACTGTACGCAATAGACAGGTGGTCACTGGTCACTATACAGAGAATATTTATGATATGAAGGAAAAGTACACTAGAAAAAAACAATACACTAAAAAGTTGTCAACATAAACAAGTGTCCACCATTCAAAAGTGGTGACATTTCCAGGTTTTACTGCATTAGGGGTGTCCACAAAAACAGTGTGTGGCAACTAGGCTGTCTCCATTGTTCCTTAACTTTTGTGGTCTTTGTACGGGGTCGGGTGGGAAACGGCATCGGTTACTGGTTTTATCTGCAGCTTGCAGAAGCAAGGATGTACTCTTTGTCACTCGCAGCCATTGGTCTGACACCACTGCAATTAATGATCATAATATTAATAATAATCAGCTGTCACTTTTTCTGGTAACAGATTCTTTTCTATTTCCATCTTGGGATGAAACGAGAGACATTTACGTATGCGATTGAATTGGAAAGCCGTATCCCAAATTGCTTTTTAATTTTTTGCAAGGTGCTCTTTTTGCAAACGTAAATTAAAAAGATGAATAATCCTTGCAGGCAGTTGATGACATCCGAAAAATACCATAATGCTGATCCATTTCCATGTGGGCCTACGAGTATGGTTAACCTCAGGTTAATTTCGAACCACAGTGCCAACCATCCGCATATCATTACCAGGAATAGCTTCACATAGACTCGAAATCTAAAATAAATACAATTAACATTATACTGGTGGAATTTTAAAATTCTAAACCATCGCAAATGCTCGAGTTGTTTTTTGGATACATGTACTCACAACATTTTGTTCACTCGGCTGTTCACAATATTTGTTCCAATGGATGCTTTTCGTAGGTTCACGATAGTCAGCATAAAAAAGACGATATTCACAATCAAGGTGATGGTAATCGGTGGGTATAAAACTGTGACCATTGTTCTCGCATCACGAAACCAAGGATAATAATCCAACTTCAATTCCAGGCCAAGGTTCGTTTGGGCTTTCGGACTGAATGTTAGAGCGATGACCACAGAACAAAGCAAGGTAGGGATGCCCCAGGCATATGTACATCTTGTGAAAAACATCCTGTTCTAAATGAAAACATATACCAATTAGAACGTTAGATGGGAAGTTTGCTACGTGCAACTCTGGATCTAAATATCACCATAATAGCTTATACTTATAAAATAAACATTTATTACTTGTTTTTTAGAATTTCCTGAGTGTGCTGGCACTCGTAAGTTAGAAAATGCTTTCCAGAGGTCATAACCCAAAATGCTTAGCCAGAAAATCGCAGATAAGGTGAAAATATATTGAGATGCAAACAGGACTAAGTTTGCTTCTGACGACTTAGAAGACTCAGAATTGAATGAGAAATATCTCAAGGCTGATGCAAACTTTTCTCCTGTCGACTTAACATAGAAAGAGAAATATCTTATGGCTGACGCGATGTACAAAACTAAATAACTGATGGCGAGGCATACTACACCTCTTTCATATTGATTTAATTTAGGGAGAAGCATGTGGGCAAGGATGGTCAGCAAAGAACAAATAGCTGAAAGTGTAGAGAGTGCACCGTGCAGGTAAAGGACAACAAAGTTTATCTTCTCCTGATTGCCGCAAATGATCGCATAGCTCCTGTCTACAGCAACCAAGTATTCGCCTGGTTGATAGCTATTAGGATGTAGAATATTCTGAACGTCGAGTTTGATGATGAAGGTGGGCAAAATCTCGAATTTTTCATCTGGTATTAAGATCCAGTTTTTCGTCCCGCATTTCTCGTAAATCATTTTGTCAATTTCGAAGCATACTTGAGCTGTACCATTAAGATCAATAGTGAACTGCTTGACTCGAAGATTTATGCTCTTGACCGAAAGGCTTTCACCGCTAATGATGTAGCCTTCTTTGTGCACTCCCAATGGCATGCACCAGCCTGGCAATTCTGCCCTGTTTGTGGGTAGCTTCTCCGAATTTTCATTTCCATTTGGGTCGCAGATTATTGCCTTTGTTGACTCGATGTAATAGGAGCCAGGTTTCAACGAGAAATTGTACTGCCGGATGAACATTTCGCCCATGTCATTTATCTCGTACTGACCTTCGTATAAATATATTTTCGGGCATCTTTTGAAGTGTCTTTTTAGCAGGTTGCATTTTATGATGGCATTTATCTTCGATGGAACATAGCATGATTGAGGTCGGCAGGCTTGAATAAATCGATTTTTAATGGAATATAGTTTATGCCCATCAGGGCACCAGAATGGTTCTGGTGTGTCAGAGTTTTTATCCAATGGATTTTCGATTGCTATGTTTGAAGAACAATTCTTGGATGCATTGCACGTTGTGAAAATGTGCGTTTGATTTTCGTTCTGGTATGTAATTCCAACGATCACTAACATTACAGCAAACACACAATCAAACCAAGCGTACATGTTGACAGATTACTTCGCTTCAGGAATCCAGTCAGCCAAATGACTTATAATCGCTAAGACACTGACACAGACACAGACAAAATACGTAACTCTTAGAAGATAATGTAGAGTTTATTTTCTTAAATTTCTAGTTAAATTCATGAGGAAGTGCACGCGGACCTGGATATACTGTATTTAGGAAATTCAGATGAAGGAAGTCCGCCTTAATACACTATGCTGTATGCCATATGACATCATTCTAGATATATACGTGATTGTTTTCTTCCTGTTACAGTTTCGTTTTCGACACTTCAGTATTCTTTGCAATATTGCAAAGCACTTACAGTAAAACCTGTTAAAAGTGACCACCAAAAAAACATGCTATGGGTGTCACTGTACACAGGTGGTCACTATACAAAAAATGCCATGAATTAAATTAAAATTTTGTACATGTACACTGAACTTATACATGTAGACTGTAATACATGTAGTAATTTATAAACAATCACAAAACCAAAAAAGTAAAGAATTCAATTCAATTCAACTCAGTACCCTACAGTCAGCAACTAAATGCCATATGATAGGGGGATCATCATGATCCCCCATGATCATGATGTCCAAGGGTTAAAGAAAGATGTAACGTGACATCTGTTATCTGGTCACTTTTTAAGGTACATTGGCAATGTAAAAATTGCAAGAAGTCAACACACTGGTCACTGTACACAATAGACAGGTGGTCACTGGTCACTATACAGAGAATTTTTATGAAGGAAATGTACGCTAGAAAAAAGCAATACACTAAAAAGTGGTCAACATAAACAGGTGGTCACTTTTCCAGGTTTTACTGTAAATAAAATAGAAAATGACGCCATCTTAGGTTTTCGTGGCTGGCTTTGAGAGTGGCATCCATATGATTGGCCACTCATGGCACACCCCTCAGGAGCGTGAACTCCGTGGGGAATTCCAAGGCCATACAACTGTCAAACAAGTTTCCCGTCCCCCATCCGAAATGTATCCAGATCATATAGCGCCATCTTTTGGAGAGAAAGGACAGCTAAAAATCCAACTCCTGATCGCTTAAAAGGGGTTGGAAAATGAAACAACTATTTTCACCCGGTCAAGGCCGGGTTTTTCCGCTAGTTTTATATAAAACAATGTGAAAATTATTCAAAACAACGGCAATTTCCAATTAATTTGTACCAATTACGAAATACGAAAAACGTTTGACATTAAGTTGTCCTTCAGTAATCCACGATTACAGTAAAAACTCGATTTTACGATCCTCCATCGTATGAAACCTCTGTTTTATGAACGAGCGCAGGTCTCGGCTTTGGGAAAATTAATTAAATACGTTAGGGACCTAGGGTACCTTGTTTGAGGCCTGCTTGTAGCAGTAGTCCAGCTATTTCAATTAAAAAAAATAAGGGATTTGGCTTTGACAAAAAAAAAATAAAGATGGTGAAATGTAAGAAGATTCACGATTTTTTCAAACCTGCTCAACAAAAGTGATATACATGAGCATGTAATGTGATAAAATACTTAAAAAACATTATTTGACTCGTTTCCTATTTTTTTAAAAAATTGGTTTTCTATTGTTTTGAATGTCAAACTCGATTCTCTGAAATTTTCCATTTTATGAAACACCCCTGGCATCAATTAGTACATAAAATCGGGTTTTTACTGTAAATGAAGCCATTCTCAAGTGGTCGGTTAACCCTTTCGGCCCTGAAGGCTGATTTAAAAGCCACTCCGTTTTTAATTTCCTACTCAAAAACTAATGGCGCTATTGCCTTGCTCTTTTCTCTATGTTTTTAAGCAGGCTTCAACCTTTCATTCTAGCTAGCTAGGAAGTGGCTCCTTCAAGTGGAAGTTTTTGAAAATCGGCGCCAAAGTTGACCTGATGCATGAATTCTCCAAAAGGGAAAAACGATCTTTTTGTACTGCCATTTCGTCAATTTTGCAT
>JAQGBX010006304.1:0-12628 GCA_034698745.1 Megaphyllum sjaelandicum
TGCCCTCGGAAACTGTCAAAATTTTTACAAATTTGCCCTCGGAAACTGTCAAAATTTTTACAAATTTGCCCTCGGAAGCTGTCAAAATTTCTACAAATTTGCCCTCGGAAACTGTCAATTTTTACAAATTTGCCCTCGGAAACTGTCAAAAGTTTTACAAACTTGCCCTCGGAAACTGTCAAAAGTTTTACAACTTGTATCAATGTCCATGTCAATTGTTACATGTCCAACAAATGCACTTCCACGAAAAGTGACCCCACGACTTTTTAAAACTTCATGTGTACAGTACTGTAGGCCTATACGTCTTATTTGAATCGTTGTAAATTTCCACCTTTTTAAGGTGATACCCCTAAGAGGGTGGAAATGCTGTCAAGGACTTGACATATGTTCAATAATCTTTTGTTTAAGTTGACTCTGTACATATTATTTGGTGATTCTAGCACTGTGACCTAGTTTTTTTTTGTTTAATAAAAAGAATCTGAACTTTTCCGTAATACTTTAAATGATCATCCCCCTAATTTATGTAGCAGGAAAGTTTCGTTAGTTTTTTTCCGTCCGATAGATGAAATGCAGAGCAAACATCACGAAAGTAAGTTTATTTTTCTTCCAATCAATTTTATACAACAAACCCAAAACAACATGATAAATCGGGATAACGTATGATATTCTCAGATATTCTTTGTAAAATGCATAAAGGGGATGCAAATCTTAAATGTTTAAAAACCTGGTTTTTGGGTGATGTGTGAATCCTTGCATAGCATCTATGCAAGGCAGGAAAGGTCAATTGAAATCTAATGTTTGTCGGGCAGAAATGTGTATTGGCGCAGATGGCAGACACGTGGAGCACATCCTCAATTGAACTGTCCACGTGAAAGGACTCATGGATTGTGCCGATTGTATGTTAAGATTACACAAAAGCAGTGCATGTTTTGTATTGCTACATCATAATTGTATTTATTGGTTGGTGAACAACATTAAACTAAGGTGCCCTGATCTGCATGGTTGGGATTCCCTTTAACCGATTTCACACATGGCTTGAATGCATTCAATTGTTTAATTGACCAGCCCCTGACGACTTGGTGGTAGCATTCCTGCCTTGCATACATGTAGATGCTATGCAAGGATGCACACATCAGAAAAAAACAGGTACGTTGTCAGATATGAGAGCAATAATAGGTCTACATGTCACAAACACTATTATCGCACTAATTATGCAACGCTGACCAACTTCCTAATTCGAGGATTTGCTTTGCCTCCTACGGTTTAGCGTTTAAAATCGCATGCGCCATGAAATTAACGTGCGCTGTAATGTTCGACATGCCTTCTGGAGTCCTCAAATCACATCCCATTCACTGATGTAGGTCTAAGCACATTTTATCTAGCGCCTGAGGTGGTAAAGATATTTGAGAAACCCAGACATATGCCCCACCCTGTATATACTCTCCTATAATCCCTCTAACAAGCTAATATAGCTTTCGCTTCAATTGTTATAATAATAGTAATAATAACCCAATGTTTCCAGCTAAATCAATACGAAATGATTAAGGCCGTATTTCACTAGGCAATTTTATGCCTAATTTCTGGCTAGTTTAGGCATGCCCGAAAAGTCAAACGCATATTTCTGAGCATTTTATTAATCATGTCTTTTAAAAAAGAGAATTCCTAGCCAAAAGTAATTATAGACTTTATTTATATTTTTAAATTTGATATTTAATTTCTTATAATTCGAATTTTAAAACAGAACTTTTTGAACATGCCTTTAATTATTGGAAGAAATATGGCACTATAGAGTCAAATGTAAATTTCTTAAGGAAGAAATGTAATATTCGTACAATGCTTGGAACAGATACGCTTGAAACGATATACGGATATCGTTTACAAATTATCAGTTGCGTTACATGTATAGGCTACATTTCAACCGAACTTTGATGGACAAGCCTACTATTTCGATGTCAAGCAAGCTATTAGAGGTTTCTATTAGGTTACTCAGACAATAACTTTCCGAATACATCTAGAACTTTGGCAGTTGTTAATTCACGTGTGCAAGGCGCAGAAGGAATGTAACCTTGAGTGAATTTTTTGAAATCAATTAGCGTGTTGATTTTGCACACGTGACTTACACGAATCACGACTACTAAAGTACGATTCGTAAAGCATCTGTCTGAGTACATGTGTAGCTATTATTATCTCTACTTGCTACACGTGCAGTAGCCGTTCTCAGGAAATGCCGCAGCTTCATGTACATGTAGATGCAGGAAAACGTAAAAGTAGGCTACATGTAAATATAGTAAGAAAGATTAAATATAAACAACTTATCCCTTAGGACATTTCTGATATAGGCCTAGAGTAGATTCTCTCATGTAACTACAACAAATTATTTTTCACATAAAGTATAAATGATGTAATTAAGAATTTTAGCATTGAAAATGTTTAAGGTCATTTGATCAAATATATGGATATCTTGAAAAGAATAACAATGCATTTTTTTTAATGGCTGCGCTTGTTCACAACGAGGCCGAGGGTAACAAATTTCGTCGACAATTAAATAGGGAATTCTAATCTCTTTTTCATGCAACACTAGGTATTGAATCCTCACCTTTACGGTTGGCGAACAAAAATAATAGGATGATGAAACTAGTAAAAGCAGTAATGCAGTACTCCACTTATGTTACTTTAAATTCGGGGTCAGATCACTACGACGCAACTTTGCTAAGAGCTCCAAAAACGAATTGTAGTAAAAAAATAGGTAAAGGAAAGGTCAAAACATGTGAAGGAAACTCTGCACAATTATTACTAATGCCATTACGTATGATGGCAATACCTCCAAAAATGTTCCATCATTCGCTTTTAAACTTACACGATCATTTGAAATGACTATTTTTGCTTACGGTAGCAGTAACCAACGAGGTTCAAACCTCAAACTTAGGTTACAGTAAGTTATGGGCTGGGTTGAACCTCTTTGGTTACTGCTACCGTTAGTAGCGCAAATTGGCAATACAAGTCAGGATTATGCATAGCGCGCAAAAATTTACGGTAGCAGTAACCAAAGAGATTCAACCCAGCCCATGACCAAAGATCACGTAAACGAAAGTTATGGGTCAAATTTGCTTAAAGGAAGTAAGAAAACAGAATATTTTACCAACTAAGTACTTATAGGTGTAACAAAATCAAAGACTGATTTCGTTTTTTGTCAAGAAAAGATGACTGTATGGTTTTCACTTTGACGTTCATTTGCTGTATGGTTTTCATTTTGACATTGATTTGTTTAAATATTTAGTGTTGTTTTCATTAACTTTACTTAATGTTGATCGTAATTTAATAAATCTTGACATTTTCAAGTGGTCGGTTAATAAATATTAAATAAAACTCCATCTACGACCAAGTTAGCTATTAATAGCGACGTTTCGGCACCATGTGCCATCTAATTACAACTAATTACATCCTAAATAAAGGCACATGGTGCCGAACGTCGCTATTAAAAGTTAACTTGGTCG
This sequence comes from Megaphyllum sjaelandicum, assembly GCA_034698745.1. Classification (NCBI taxonomy): domain Eukaryota; kingdom Metazoa; phylum Arthropoda; class Diplopoda; order Julida; family Julidae; genus Megaphyllum; species Megaphyllum sjaelandicum. Next base: position 3,495 of record JAQGBX010006304.1, read on the forward strand.
TAGATGGAGTTTTATTTAATATTGATCGTAATTTGTTGCTTGATATGTAAGTAAATATACATTATATCATCATTTAATTCAAAGTTACTTTTCTTCGTTAAATAATTAGGATAATTAGCTGCATACACAGCTGTTGAACCCATGTGTATGGTTTTCACATTGAGCCACTCTATGTAGTTTATCACAATATGGTGGAACCCAAGTGGTAGCTGACTGTCACTTACGTGTGATTGAAATGTATTGCTTTTTGGACCAAACTGGCGTTTGAGGGATAATGTCTTCGACGTAGTAACACCTGAAATGTTAGGTCAAATGCGTTACTTTCATCCTGGGCAGACTGATTTTTAAATTATGGTGTGCCAAACTTAGTCTGGAAATATTTTAGGATTGGAGTAATAAAGCATTGGTAACGTGTGACTTACTGAAGCTTCACTGATGGATACATGCTTAGTTCCGAGTCAAAAATCCGTTTGGCAGTTATCTCCCAAAAGTTAGTATTCTGATACCTTCCACTAAACGTGGTTGTTGTTTCAACGTCTATATCATTTTGTAGAAAGCGCAGGATTGGTTTGTCACTGGTCATGCTCATTGTCGTGCAACTTGCTGTGATTTTCTCATTGTCTGCTATTGTTTTGTCTACTGTCAGTCTTGGAGCTGTAATATATTGCAAGATTTTACACAATGCTTTATAATAAACACGTAACCAATTTTCGACATTTTTTAAACATGTCATGATGGCAACTAGAGAAGCTGTTAACTTCATATAAAATCATTGGGTTATTTCTACAAGTAGGCCTATTCTTTGTCCATTGTTTTTAGGAAAATTCAACTTACCCAAAATAACCACAGTTTCACTGTTAGAAAGCACTTGTTGCGGAGGATCGAATTGTGAAGTATAGTAGCACCTGGAATTTTGTGAAACCATATATCAGACGTCTGGTACACTTTTTGTAAACCTGATGTGCTAGTTGCATGCAAGATAAGTAAGCATTTCTACTTGCTCCACAGTTACTATAATCGGCATGTTGGCATCAGCCGTGAACTCCAGCTTTGCTTCTCTGGTCCAAATGTTAGTGACAGAGTCCTGACTTGTAGAAGACGATGTTGTAGCCTTTTCTGCGCCATTGAGCAGAAAACGTAGAATTGGATAATCGCTTACGTTGCTCTTCGCGCGGCACTTGGCAATGACTTTTTCGAAGAGGACAGTAGTCTTGTCCACTGTAAGGTTTGGCACTGTGGTGGATGATACCAAAAAGTGTACAGATGTTAGTGTAGTCAAATATTTTAAAACGATGGTTGAGCAATGATAATGCGTGTTGGTTAGACATAATAATGAGATTGTATGACCTATATGATATATGCGATGCGACCTATGATCATTTTATTTATCTGTGTAATTAATTCTTTCCTATTGTCATTCTTAACAGAACTGAAGCACCAATGAATGCCCAGGACATCTGATGTCATTAGATGCAACAACATTTTTTTCTCCATGAAGTCTCCTGCACCCTAAAACCCTCACCTCCAACCAACCAAACAGCCTACGTGAAGTCTTCCTATCACGATAATTTTTTTTTGTGCAATTGCAGGAGTAAGTTTGTCATTGATATAGAAAATACTACAAATTTAAAGAGTATAAAATGTGCTCAACAATGACTTAATTGTTTGTGTAAAACAAAGCTAACAGTATGAAAACATCTATGATTAGAAGGGGGATGCTATATTATTTGTTAGTGTATAAATGCATTGTCTAATTAACATAAATCCGTTGAGCAACAAGTGCTTACCGTCACCCGAAAGACATCCAATGACATCAGTGTCACCAAGAGGTACTGCATTTGGGTAAATGCATCGACATTTTTCATTTACACATTGGCCATTGTATGCGGAACAAGTTTCTGACATTGTGCAGTTTTCCCCTGTTGGAATTCCTAAAATAAAAAATGAGTTGATTTTTACGAACTTTTATTACAAACTTTCAAGAATAACTGGTAGTCACCATCCAGCTCTGGATCGATTTGAAATCGGTGTTCCAATACACTAATGGAATCGTCATACAAATATGAGTAGTCTGCAGAACATTCATAAAATCCACTGTTGTAGCTGGTTAGTTCCAATGAAATTTTATCCTCATAGTCATTGATGTGTTCAATTGAGCCAATGGCAAGTGATACGCTCTCAGATGTGTTACTGGCCAAATCTGAATGAAAATTCTGAGTTTAAGAGAGTGAAAAATGCGGGAGCCATGAAAATAACGGCGGTAAAGCTTGCATTTCCATTTCCATGATTTTATGGAGTAGTCCACACTGAATTTGGAGGTGCAGGACAGAATGCATGTCCTCCCATTAGCAAAATTGGCTGATGAACAACCTGATGTTGCGTGAATTTCTGGAGAATCTAATAATGACACAAGAACCGACAATTATTTCTCATGTACATATGACTGATAATATGATATTTCTAAACAAAAATTATCTGAAAGAAATTTAAAGCTCTCGATAAGTTTGGCAGTGTCATACGTACCGGAACATATTTCATAAAACAGCGTTATCTTATGGTATATTTTGGCACATGTTGCAACATACTAACAATAACATTATAACGTGTACATGTAGCAGTTTTTTATAATTTGCATTTCTAAGGTAATTGAAAATAGTTTTTCACTCTTAATTGAATGGGTTAAAAGCAGAATGGTATTGAGATAATTACACTTAGTTTTTTAATGTATTAATTACTATTTACTAAACTGAAATAAACAACTAACAGCTTTGCATACATATTTTGTTTAATAAAACGGTGTTAAGTGATTATTTTTTGGAATCTCATTTTCATTTTTTAAATATTAAATAATATAAAAATTAAATTAAATCCACATTTTAAACACACATGCTACATATCACTTGTATCGTTCGGATACTTAAAATATGCCCCCTGAGGGTTGAAATTCTGCACTTAACTCACTTTCTGCAATTTTGTCACTTATACCTTAGACATTAAATGTCACTTAGACATTAAAATGTCTGTATTCTGGTATTCATAACGTCGGAATTTAAAATTTTATTCAAAAAAATTCATGTGCACATAAATTGTAAAATGGTATTAAGCTGTAGCATGCTGTATTTAAATTATTGGGTTGGCCTACCTGACATTTACAATCATTGCATTAGATAGGCACACTAAAAGGATTTTAATAATTTGTCTGTTATCTTCATTTGAAACGTATGTGAGCCTTCACACGCGGTTTATCACGTGCGCTTGATCATGACTCAGTGTCACCTGACTCTCCCTCAAGATCCGTCTAAACTATAGGTTTGCAGTAAAAGTATGACGCCCATGTACAATGAAATGAATCAAAATAAGCTTGCAATGTACTGCAAGATGAAATGCGCTATATATAGTTTCCTTTTAAATATACAGTATTTTTGCAGTAGGCCACAACTTAGGTTCTTAAAAACGTTGTTTAAATTGCGGTATATAATGTAAAACGTATTTCTTTGACCAGAGATGCAGTACATGTACATCCATTGAAAGCTATGACTTACGTGTTACAGAAACGTATCTTGCGTTGGATAAGATCGTTTCTTGAGGAAGATTGTCTTGGACGTAGTAACATCTGAAACGTGCAATGGAAAGTCTCGTTATTTTTCATTGCTTAATAGTCCATTTGCAAAGTGCACCATTTTCGTTATATTTAAGAGCATTGAAGGTTTCTAACTGAAGTTTCGCTGATGGAAACATGTCTGGTTCTGATTCAAAAGTTAATATGGCAGTCATCTCCCAGTAGCTGGTGCTTTTGTACAGTCCAGAGAACGAGACTGTGGTCGATGTAACTTCACCATTCTGAAGAAAGTGCAGGATGGGTTTATCATTGGTGGTGCTCAATGCCGTGCACCTTGCGGCGATTTCCTCATTGTCCACTTTTATTTTGTCCACAGCTAGTCTTGGTGCTGAAATATATTTTTGTTTTTGTCAAAAACGTTATTTTTTTTTTTTGCAAAAATGGGTTAGTTTTGCAAAGTTATAATGTAAAGCTTATGTTTGCAGTTTAATTTGAGTGTTAGCCTACCTGTGTCAAGTTGACATGCAATAGTGACGGCACCTAGAGCTTCTACGGAAGGAATTCCATTGGGAAATGTGCATTGACAAACGTTGTTTGTACATAAGGCGTTGTAAGCTACACATTGCTCTGCGAAAGTGCAACTTTCACCAATTGCAATTCCTATATATTAGAAACATTTCATTAATATTCAGTCTAAATTTTCCATTTTTTGGGGGGAAATTTAGGTCCATGGTTTTATAAATGTATTGCAGTGTATTGCAGTCAACTAGAACTCCATACCTGTTTGGTTTTCATCGATTTTAAACTTCTCATGCAATGATACTTCGTCTACGTTATTTTGGTATTTTGCCAAACATTCGTAAAAACCAGCATTGTAGTCGGTTAGTGGGAGTAAAATTGTGACTGTTGTAGCATCTAAATTGTTTATAGATCCTCCTTGAGGTTCAGAAACGCTGTTGGTGTCTCCGTCGATAGCATAATCTGAAAGAATTTTGATAATGCAACGGTATCATAAAATGGAGTTATCATTATAAAACAAAAGTACTTGAAATTGTTTACATTTCCACGCCCATGTTGAAAATGTCCATTCTTTACTGTATTGGAAAGTGCAGGAAAGGGTGCATGAACCAGTTTCAAAGTCTTCCGGTAGACATCCTGATGTCGATGATATTTTTGGATTTTCTGAAAACGTTATCAAAAAAAAGATGAACGTTAATTTGTATAGAAAGTTTAACCAAACGATATTTTAGAGAATTGTTTTATGTTTTTAATAGTGTGGATCGTGGTTTAGATGGCTAATGCCGTCCAAAAATGGACTTACTTTGTACAGTGTACATGCAGTGAGTAAAATAACTGTTTAAGTACAGTAAATTCCGTTATTTTTTTTGGATTATATAAAGTTTTGCAATATTTGTAAACGCATGGTGTGCAAAGTGTGCAAATCAAAAAACTGTTTAGGCGAAAAGTTTGGAAACGTTTGGCTGCAAGTTGATCATCTTAAAAAAAAAATACCTGAGTAATTTTTTTTCTAGAAATTGGCCTACCTTGCAATGTTTGGTATAAGTTACTTCTGTAGGGTCAATTACTGGAAAAAACTAAGATTTACTTTTAACTTGGAAGTGCTTGAAAGTTTCAGGAAATGTTTCCTTGCACAGTTTGTTTTTCCAGCTCAACGGTAATTATTAAGCCGAGAAAATAATCGTATTTAAAACTTATATTTAAATAAATGAAATTATTTTAGATTTCTCCAAATTATCAGTACATGTACAATGACAGACAAATTTTTCTACTAGAGAAACCATTTTTTTTTCAAGTCAACACTTCATATATAACTGTAATTAATGATGATTCAGAAAATGATAACAACGGAAGTGGGCAAAAAACTATTTGGATCATTTGCAAGTTAGTTTTCAATCCAAACTGTAAGCATTACAGTATGATCCTCATAGTTGAAAACAAAACTGCTGAAAATTAAATCTGGATAAAAATTATTAAAAGATACTTCAAACATACCGTATATATTTAATTATTTTAGAAAGATTCTGTGTTTATAATTAACATCGATGTATCCATTCCAAATGATTAAATAGCATTTTAATTTTTATTAAAATTAAATCATTTCCTTTGAATAAACTAGATTTTATTTCGAATGAAGTCAGCATTATCATTAAGCACATTGCTATACTTGGAATAACGTTTAACAGGTTTTAACATTTCCCAAATCGATTTACTGGTTACAAAATATAATAGGATGGAACTTGTAATATAAATGTATTTGTGTACATGTATACTTTATTTATTATTCTTTGGATCGATTCATTGCAATTATATTGAATTCATGTTTTCTGGAATCTGTTAGAGGATGAGCTCGAGCTGCTCCCTGTCCAATGAAAGCAAATTGCGAATAGAATTGTTTAAAAATTTCTCTATAGAATATTCTGTTTTTATGGTAAGATTCGTTTACTGTTCTTTAGTTTATTACTTACCTACAATGGAAACTCCGAACTTCGCAAAATTTATCACCAAAGCACAGTAAACGTACAGTTTTACATCCATCTTCTTTGTATGAAAATAAAGAAGTGAACCTTCCAAATAGAAATGAATTGCTATTTATTCACTTGGACAATTCTACAATCTGATATACAACAGGATCAGTGACGCAGATTGAAAAACAACGAAAAATAACTGTTTTACGGTTTTGTACCCGGTTGCTTTGCAGCGCAAACAATGGTTTATGGTTGGTAAATTATGACTTGATTGCTCCAATTACTGATATTGGGTTTCCAGATGATTTCTGGCACAGACACTATCTTCCTGCAATGTTTCAAATGTTAAAGGTATACCTGGAGTTATAAATAATACTCAAGCGCAAAGCGGAAAATTATAGGAAATCCAGGTATTACCCACATTGGAAAATTGTATTGTTACGTAAGGTTAGGCCACGCCATTTTTATCTGGTCATATTTTGCATTGCTGTAATATTTTTATTTTAAATTCGTATGACAAGTGATGATGGTGCAGTATTGAATTGTCTTTCACGCGTCTGATGCGTGTGAAATACAATGCCAAAACTGGATTTTTTGTTTCTATCCGATGGCATTTCAAAACATTTATTCGCAAATTTATGGTCGTTGTATAATTATAAGCCACATGAAATTTCGTAATACTTAAAGAGATTGGCCAAATATATGTAACAATAACCTTTATTTTTGACTTGTTCTGGTTGATTAATTTTCCGAATTTCTTAATTAAACTTGAATCTTTTTAGGTACTTTTCGGTTTAAATTCTAGTGAACCAAACTGAATCGGACGTCGGGATGTCAACTTGTGCTTAAACTGTCATCAGTTTTAGATGATAAATTGATTGCATTGGTTTAATTATCTTTGTTAGTCAATTTACAGGCAAATTTCTTGATTTCCTCAGCTTCCCCTGTATGGCGGAAGACAGGGTTCTCCCAGACCTGGAAAAGTCAGGGAAGAATGGTTTATTTTAAAAATGCCAGGGAAATTCAACGCAGTCATTTGCGATCCAAAATTAATACTTCTACGAGGTTAGCTCAGGGTCCATTTTCAGAGTTGCAGTTTGTAAGAATTTTCCACATTTTCGGAGTAAAGATTAGCAAAATTTTCCACGTTTTCCATGCACAAATTTACAATTTTCCACGTTTTATGAGTTAAATTTGCAAAATTTTCCTCGTTTTCCGAGTAAAAATGTCCAAAATTTAGAACGTTTTCCGAGAATAAATTGACAAAATTGTCCACGTTTCCTAGTACAAATTAGCAAAAATTTTCCACGTTTTCCGAGTGGTAATTAGCAAAATTATACACGTTCTCCAAGTAGAAATTAGTTAAATTTTCCACGTTTTCCGAGTACAAATTAACAAAATTCTCCACGTTTTTCCGTGTACAAATTTTTAAAATTCTTTAGGTTTTCCGAGTACAAATTTTCCACATTTTCCGAGGACAAAAGTTTCCCATTTTAAAACATTTTCAACGCATTTTTTTTAAATTCTTTAAAAAAAATTTTATGTTTATTTTTAAAATTTTCGTTAGTTAATTTTAACAAATATTATCCAGTGTCGAATTTGGAAAATGTCAATTTTCACGTTGTCATTGGTCAGGACATTTTTTTTAAAACCTGGGAAAGTCAGGAAAGTTGAAAATGAAATTTCTGGGGAACCCTGTCCTTCTGTTCCATTTTTCAAATTCAAAAATTCGAATTTTGTTCGATTTGTTACGCAGATCTGGTTCATTGCAGAATGGACAGAGAATGCTCGCCAACATTTTTTCCCCAAATGCTGATGGTGCACTAGCGACAGCAAGCATGAGAACAGTACAGCATCGAGATCATCTAGATGAAAGGTTGGAGCAAGGTGGAGAAGTTTTTATTTTTCTAGGTTGAAGAAAATCGGTGAAGCAGCTAGTCTTACGTCATTTTCTGTAAAATGCTCCATGCAAATCTGGCATTCTTTCAGAAACGAAACCAGGGCCTTTTCAAAAGTGGAGAATTTTCTGGCAGCCAATATGGCCTCCTTTTTTCTGTGCCGTAGGTCCACGAGTTTGATGGCAATTTCTGCTTTCGCGTGGTTGGGCAAGATTTTTTCATCAACCAAATCTTCGATTCGTTCCCATTTGGGAAAATTCTTCACAATCGAGATTCTGCAAGTCTTTGTGACACCAATGGCTACCTGGATGTTTAGTTCTTTCATGCATGCAACAATGGCCAATTCGAAGGTGTCTACTTCTTTGGAGGTACGAATGGCCATTTCCTTGTTGTAGCCAAGTAATATGAGCTTGGCCGCAATTTCTGCCTTTTCTTTAGTCGTCGTCTCATCTTCGGTCAAGATTCTTGCGATATATTCTTCTAACTGTTTGAGTTTTGAGGCAATTCGGAAGAAGCGTCGCAAATTTTGAGATAAAACAAGATAATGAAAAAATGAATGGTTAAAAGGGAAAAAGAATTTGGAGGGATGAAGCAGCACCAGAGGGGATGCTATGCTGGAAGGTTGAAAAATCATGAAAAAATGGATAAAGTCATGAGAATAAGAGAAAAACGCTACAGGTTGGACAAGCAAAGAGCGGGAGGAATGGTTGAGAAAAAAGACTAGAAGAGAAACACTGAGAAATGAAAAGGGAGGATTAAGTTGTTAAAATGTGAGAAAAAAAACAGTAGGATGAGGAGGCAACTAGAAAAGAAAATTAGATAAAATTGTATCTAAGAAGAAAAGAACAGCAGAGTAACAGCAGAGGAACAACCTGAGTGGAGAAATGGAGAAATGGGAGCAACGCTGGGTAAGATAAGAAACAAGGAGGGAAAAAAGAAATTCGTGGCAACAATAAAAGTAAAAGAGTGAAGATGATGGAAGGGAAAGGAAGGAGGAGAAGAGAGGGGCAATGAAGGAATGAAAAGGGAATGGTTAAGTCGTGAAAATAACAGGAAAAGAACAACAGAATGAGGGAAATTGTGTGAGGAAACTGAGGATGCGGAGAGACACGATGATTAGTGGATTGGATGGATATTGAAGGCATGACCAAAGGAACAATTACAGTTTAGAGAGAATGTATATTGAAAGCA
>JAQGBX010006305.1:0-12627 GCA_034698745.1 Megaphyllum sjaelandicum
TAGGATTGTCATTATTATGTTCCCCCTTTTAATGTGTCGGTATCCATATGAGTAATTAGAAAGTAAAATAAACGAACCGTTATATCGCATATTTACGTCTGGATTAAATTAATTAGTACTAAGCTGTGCCTTGCCTCTCTGGTTCAATTGATATCGTACGCACGTTTGTGTTCATCATTATCATCGGCTAGCTCGAAGTGCGCCCAATATGCCCCGAGGAGGGACTATTAGCGCTACCACGCACTTCGCACTTTATAATTAATTGATCCCTAATAATTGTGTTGTCGGCGTCTTTGTTAGCAAGGGCGAGGCAACACTAACACGTGTTTTATTAAAGGATAGAATGATGAAATTTAATAATTAAGGACTTTGTATTTGATGTAAGTTAATGGCAGCTTTTTGGTATTGCCTGCTATTTTTGCCATAATTGTCATCACATCTTATCAACTAAACAATATAGTATGTCTGTTATCCATGTTTTTATTATTATTATTATTATTTCAGAAACATAAATCATTTTTCAGTTTAAAACTTTCGTAAGGGCAGTTTTTGAAATTCGCCTAATTAAAATAATTCTAATAATAAATGTTTATGCATTTCTAGCACATTTATTACTGAAAGATAATCGGAGGGTTTTGTCTAACAATTTTAGAAAAGATCAATTATGCATGTAATTAAAAAGCAAGCTATTTAACTAAATTTATTAATTTTCAAAATTCAAATTATTTTGACAAGAAATACAATTTATTTAAACTTATATCTCTGCAAATTATACCATATGCACTAGTATGCATTACATTTCTTTGTAATACAAAGAAATGGTCATATTTACGAATAAAAATGACTAAAAAATGACATTATTTTATCTAATTGACGTCAGTTTTAAAAAATTACAAAATAATGACGTCAGCTTGCTAATAAAACAACAAATGACGATGTTATACAACTTTTAGTAAAGAAATTGAAAAAAAACTAATACTTATCCTTTAGTCTAATCGGAATCAAAAAACAAATGGGAATTTAACAACACTCTCAGCAAACTAAACAAAAATTAAGGATAATTTTTCAAGCAGGTTGATCGGAGTTGAACAAGAAATGGCACTGTGATTAAACTGTTGTTAATATAAAGGGAAATAAACGGTCATTTTTCAAATAGTTTATTAATAGTCAAACAGCAAATTGCGATGTAATGAAAAAAATAGCAGATGGCAATGACTTTTACAACATCCAAAAAAAACTATTATTTTCCTAGTTGTTTGATTGGAGTTGAACAGCAAAAGGCGATTTAATGAACTCTTAGCACACTAAAACAAAATAAACCATTGTTTTTCATGTAGCTTGATCTGAGTTGAACAACAAATTGCAATGAGGTAAAACACTTAGTAAAGTAAAGGAAAATAAAAGATCATTTTTCATTCAGTTGAATAGTAGTCAAACTGCAAATGGGGATGTTATAAAAAAATTGCAGATTGCAATGAGTTGTACAAAATCTCCAAACTCTTAGTGAACTAAATAAAAATAAACGAACATTTTCATATAGTTTAAACAGAGTTAAACAAGACTTGTTAATGTAATTAATAAAAACTAACTGATGGCAATGACTTGAACACCTTCTAAAAACCCACAGTTTGCCCAAATTATGAGTGCCCATGAGTTTGCGTATTAAACCCTTAGTTAAAAAAGGTGTCACTGTGGTCAAACTGGTCATTTCTAATGGCGAATTTGACTCACCCAAAAAGTGTACACCGGGTGTAGCTACAAGGTGAGGCATAAGTCTGTAAAATCTTCTTGCGCCTGCTGCCTGCAATAGTGCCGATTTAACAGACTTATGCCTCACCTTGTAGCCTACACGTGGTGCACTTGGGTGTACACTTTTTGGGTGAGTCGAATTCGCCATTACTTTAAAAGTTTTGTTGTGCAAGTACCCTTAACTTAAAAATGAGTTATCACACACTTTTATCTAGAGGTTGTTTATACATTTCGAAGAGCCGAGTGGCGCCAAAGTTTGTCCCGAGACTGTTGACCAAGGATCAAAAACAATATTGAATCCAGGTTTTTCAGGAATTTCTTCAAACGGCAAATGATGAAAACTTTTTGTAACGTGTCATTACTGGGTTAATGAGTACGCTGTGAAAACAAAGGTCCAACTCAGGTGTCGACACACGTGGATAGCACGCGCTAACCCTTGCTTTTTTCAACGCGATTTTTAAGTGGACACCTGGCCCGAGTTTTAAATCTTTCGTTATTGCAATTTTATCTGTTTTTATCTGACAAAGTAGCGGAATAAATACCTGTCTCACGTCCATCGTTCGTCTCCTGATTTATATCGCAAATGCTACAAATACATTTCAAAATAACATTTATTCCGAAATGCATTTTCAAATTTATCGCAAGTATTTTTGAAGTGGGATACCTTACATGGAAAAAGTAGGGTCAGAGAGCTAGTCTGGACTGACCCGCATAAAAGACCTATTAATATACGTTATTAAAAGGGGAAATTAATTTATTTGCTAAGCTCTGTTTGCACTCGCCGCATCACATCGAGATTAAACTGGATTAAATTATTCCGAAAATATTTGATTCGGCAATAAAGAATTGGGGAAAGTAAATCAGGCTTTGACCTACAGTGAAACCAATATAAAGGTTTCCTATATCTATCTATCGTCCCACATCCACGCAAATATTAGCTTAAAAATGTAATTTTTAAAGTATAACAACCATGGACAGAAAAGTGGGAGAGGAGCCATTAGAAAATAGACATCGTAAAATCGGAGCAATTTATAAAAAAAACTTCTGATGAAACTGGAGATACAGAGAGAAATGCTACAACAAATACTGCATTTTTCCAATAATGATTCTCCTTTATCCTACCATTCATGATTAAAGACCAGCGTGTTATCAATTTCTGTTTTACAGGCTTGCCCCAGAAATTTCATATTTCACTTCCCCGATTTTTCCAGGTTTTTAAATTTCCCTGACCAACGACAAAATTGACATATGCCAATGTTATCCACGATTATGCATAATCGTCACAGGACAACTGCTAAGATATTGCATAATTTACTGATGTAAATTTTTAAAAATTATCAAAATAGAACTCGGAAAAGGGTGTAAATTTTCAAATTTGTATTCTGGAAAGGATGAGAATTTGCAAATTTATCCTCAGAAACTGCTCACAATTTTATAAAATTCTTAAACAGTTTTGAATTTTGCAAATTTGTCCTCGGAAACTCCTGGAGTTTTAATAATCTGTACTCGAAACCAGTTGAGAATTTTGCACATTTTTGCCGGAAAAGATGGAAAACTTGAAAATTTTTAATGCGAGAAGTTTTAAAATATTGTAAATTTGTCCACTGAAACTGAAGAAAATTTAAAAATTCCTACTCGGAAAATTTTGAAAACTTGTCCTCAGAAACTGTTGAAAATTGTGCAAATTTGCAGTGGGATAATTTAAAAAAGTTTTCAAATGGGCTCTGAGATAACCACGTAGAGTCATTAATATCATTAATATTGGATTGTGACAACATTAATGCGTTGAATTTTCCAGACTTTTAAACATCTCAGGAAACCTGATAATGTTTGGTCATTAAGTCAGATTAATCTTGCCAGAATACGCGTTAGAATTGACAAAAAAATTTGCTGTGCTGCACAACGTGTAACTGAAAGTAGGCTAAGAATTTCAATGAAAATTGAAAGTCTTCTGAAAGGATTCTACTTGAGCAATCAACGTTTTCATTGTGCACTCTGCAGGAGAAGATTAATCTTACTGTATTAATCAAAAAATGAATTTCTAATCAGAAATTTGAAAGTGCAAGACGCTAAAACCAATCTCGAACATGACCAGTATGAGATTTTTTTATATAAATGTTTTAAAAGGATTTGTTCATCTTAACATGGCTCTTTGTAGGAGAAGATTTTTCGTAGATATGATAGAGTGAACGCAGTATTTTTAATTATATTAATTAAAAAATGGACGGCTTCCAAAACGCTAGAACCACCCTTGAACATGAATTAATTTGAGAACTTCCTTTTTATAGATGTTTTAAAAGGAAGTTTATCCGGTTGTTTAATCTTCCCCTAGATGTCGCATTTTTTTCCAGCGAATTTTTAAATTTAAAATCATAAATTCCCGAAAAGAAATTAAATACAAAACCCATTTAATAATATGGATAAATTGCAACATTGTAATGAATTTGAAAATATGCTGCATTATTTAATGATAAGAACAGAGTGAAACACGACCAAAAACGTTTTGATAAGAAACGACGTTTCGGCACCCATATGATGTTCAACTTGATTTATCTGTATTTTTCAATTATCATTAATTATAAATTGTTCTACTTAATTATTAATGTATACCCAAGCACCCTCGCCTATGATAACCTTTGTCCTCTTCCATACTGCACCTATGCGTGCTACTTTGCATTTACGAGCCTTTCTCAATTAGTTTTATTTAAATCAGTGTTATTCTTAATTTAAATGCATATTTTGTTTTTTGTAATTGTTTCATTTAGTGAGATTAAACTTGGAGAAAGGCACATGGGTGCCGAAACGTCGTTTCTTATCAAAACGTTTTTGGTCGTGTTTCACTCTGTTCTTATGTATGATATATGCTACATTTGTTACATGTAAGATATATTTGCTACATGTAGCAAATGTATGTTATTCTTTTCGGTGCAAAGTCAATACTTTAAATTTGAAGTTCAGGAACTCATTTAATTAGGAGCACTCAGCTTCATATTATACATTTTCGTAAAGTTAGGTCTGAATAAAAGTATAGACACTAATTTGTTTGAAAATTGCGATAAACTTGATAGTATTGCCAAAGTGCAGCCATTCATGTCTACAGTAAGTACCGCTATATGGCATTTCCAAAATTCAGTTATGAAAAATGGATTACACATAAGAGTATAGTTTGCATTTCATCTCCACTACGCAAGTGTATAAGGAAAAACAAGCTTGCGTGGAAATTTTTGACAGGCTGAGGGGTATTTTATGCCTCGCTCTCTTGTCTTCTAGTGGCGCTTCAGCACTTTATATTTGCTCGCGCCAGAAGGCAAAACATTCAGAATAGAAATCGATCTAAATATCCAGCAGGCCATACTAAAACATTTAAGAGTGCAAGTGGATGAACAACGGAAGACATGGGAAAAGCGAGAAGCGAACCCAAGACCAGCATCCAATTTTGAGACCTGTAATTGGCTTAATTGGCCCGCGCATTTTATAATGAGCGAAGATCGCTCTTGAAACTCCAAAACTACTGTTAATGGGCAATGAAAACAAAGCCATAAATGCGCGGCATCTCCCGGTTTGCAATCCACTCCAGCTGCGAGCATTTGCGAAATTTTGCTAATTAACTGACCACAATATGGAACGATTCAAAATTGGAAACTCGTTTCATCAGCAATAAATTCCGCGAAAGTATACTCGAGGGAGTGTTTCAAAGCCTGGCAGTACTTTTGTAGAGCGCAATAGAAACAAATGGAAATGCTAATACAGTACGGCGTACACGAGGAACACAATAGAAAGTTTCGTGGAAAATCCAAACCGTCTCGATCTCTTCAATAAAAACGATATATATATACTGTATAGTGGCGAAGCATTTAAGATATTCTCAACGCTTTCCACAGTGTTCATATTTCTTTCTCGAATGCTTTCTTCACCAAGAAACTGAAAGCTATACGTCGTCGATCAACATTTAAGGAAATGTACAAGAACTTCTTGCTGCTAATTGATGCAATTTAAATTATTTACGAAAATAAGAAACTTATGTCAATTACAACAATCTGTGCTTCAAGAAACATATTTAAGCGAATGTCGTCACACATGAGGCAATTTATATCCCGAAACGTGTTTCCACATAAATCGTTTTTTGATATTTCCCCGTGGTACGTGAAAGTTTCTTTCGCAATTATGTTTCCAGATATAATATTTCCAGAATAGAAAATGATCCTATACTGAGCAATTAAGTTCTTTCTATAGAAAGAAATTTGCGTCACAGGTTTTACAGTCGTGCACAAACGTTTTTTTATAGTTATAGGTATTGGCTAATTTACAATGATATCGACGAATGGTGGAGACAGTGATAGCGATGCGTTGATCAGTGTTCAACCAGAGCATAATAACAAATTAATAAATACGTTGGCATTTTGGCATTATGTGGGCAGTATTTTTTCAAATTGGCGCCCTTTTTGAAATTCTCCCGCTAGTTTTTGACACAGGGTAACAGGGAGAGAAGCTCTTGTTGACGATGTCCATGCAGAGACGACTTGGAGGCTCTCTTCCAAGTCGTCGATGCCACCGTCAACAGATCTATGACGACAAAATGAGGTCAAAATTTTCACATTGAACCTAGCCACCGTTAGTCGAAGCATTGTGAATTAGGCATATCCAATCAGGAAAGACAAACGCCATAGGATGGAATAAAAGCACCGCTTTCAAGTTAGTTTTACCCACATTCCCCTTTGCAACAATGCTGTCATATACAAGAGGATACGGTATATTGCGAAAGTATCGCTCCGTATACGTGCAGCAACAGGAAATTGTTTCGTTTGAAATACTTTCCTGCAGTTTTTCGCAATTTATTTCCAGACGGCCTTATGAAAAATATGCTTGTTTTCATAATTTACAAGCGGCATTAATTTTGCAACACGAAAAGTTCCTCTATGTTTCCTCCAGTGTGGGCGTAGCTCAATGCTCTACTTCTCGTAAAATTTCAACTTTATTTCAGATAGACGCCAGAGTCCTGCTGAACGCTTCACCGCAATCTACATTATATGGGCATTAATAACTCAAAACTGATATTGAGCAGATTCTTGAAATGCCTTTCAAGAGCTTAACCTCTACACAAAATGCTCGAGATCCCACATCGCAAAAACTTAAAGAACACTTTTTGGGTACACGTTGCGATCGAGCGTATCTTTCATCAATGCGTATAGTAAAAGATAGTTGCACTCATCACATCAAAAATCGCCTTCTGATAACCTCGCAAATGAGTGCGTCGCGCTTCATTTTCCGCACTAAGACATATATGCATCACCATCAGGTGCTTTTAAGTAACTTCGCTAAGCGGCCATCGTCGCCGATTTTTCTTCTCATTTAATGGGGAAATTCCTCGCTCAGCACCATCCAAAAAGCCCCTAATCGCGCGTTTCAATTCAATCGGGCCTTAATTGCTATCGGGAATGACAATAAAAGCTAATTTTGTAAAGACTTAGCGAAGTAATTGAAAAGTTAATTAATCCTCCCATGCGCAGATAACCCTAACCGCCTAATCCTATCCCAGCAAGCATCTCGGCTCGACTCATTAACTTCCTATATCTTGAATGGCCAACTCTTCGCACTGTTTTGACTGCGCAACTCGCGTCAACGCAGTTGGCTTAATTAAGGATGTTTTGTTGGCGTCTGGCGTCACACCAGCGATCCACGCGGATTAATTCAGTTCCTTTTCCCTAATATGAATTCGTTGAAGAAAGAAAGAAAAAAAAATTGCTGAAACGAGGCAGGTTTGCTGCGAGGAAATTGGTCGTTGAAGAGGGAGGTCGTTCATCCCTTGGCTTTGCCATCCAAACCCACCTTTATTATATTAAAATACTTTCATCTCTTCCTTTAGAGCGAGGTGCCATTCGCACGCATTTTCATTCTCCTCCATTGCGCACGAGAAACCCAACTAAATTTAATAATAAAAATGGGTGCAAAACTTGAATGCGGGACAAGGTCATGAGGCAAATTTGCCAGGGTTCGGGTCATATCCGAATTGGTAAACAAACGATTTTTTTCTTTCTTTCTTCTCCGGGATGGGATAGACACGATCGTTCGCAAAATTGCTTCTTTATAATTATTTTTAAAAGTAACCCGTCCATTAAAGTTCACTTCCGTACCGCGGCACGTTCGAACCTCTTTTTGCGAACATGTATCTTCCAATGAGACGAAGTATGGCAGGAAATTAACCTCGAGGGCCACGGCAAAGGCGACTCACCCTCCAATGTAGCGTACGAGTAATTCCACTAGTTCGTGTAATATTTTCGAATCTATATAAAAAAAAAAGTTTGTGCGTGCTTCAGGAAGGGCATTAACACTTTCTCTAGCGTTCCCCTTCCATACCGGTAAAAGGGAAATTCTTTCGTGAATTGCTGACAAAAACGAGCAATACTGTATGCATATATTACATCCTCTCTCTCTCTTTTTTCCAGGTTTTCAGCCACTTAGAATTGTTTCCGAGAAGTACGGGCACACAATGGGTGTCGTTCTTGCGTAACCAGAAACGCGACAGTCGAGGACAAACTTTCCACTAAACTAACGAAAGTGACAATGGCGTGACAATGTGCACGGTGTTGATGCAGATGGCAGTGAATGAACCATTGAAAGCAAACTCTCTAACAACATGCACGATGGCTTATTTATGTTAAGTATGCCGATGTTCGCATTGTCGCACGATCTTTGTAAAGTTTATGAAACGAGTGGTAGATTGAGACAAAAGAAGTTCATTCCAAAAGGTATAGGATATGCAATGTTGAGATTAGTAATAGATTCAATGTTTTTCAATCTTTCGCAATTTATTGCAATGTTTAGAATTTGTCTGCGATGTCTTGCTTGGCCCATAGACCATGCTTTTCTGCAATGACGTGCAGTGCCATCTTTGGGTCGTGGAAAAATTAAGGAGTGAAGTTTGATTAAAATGATCTGCAGCTGCGTCTTGTCTCAACATTTATCATTAAACAATGTATCATTTCAGATAGTTTAATAGCCTAGACACTATTTTGCAGCATACGATTAAACAAGTTGATTCACATCATCTATCTTCCATTTAAAGTCATTTATAGATGAACTATCACATTGGTTTTTCCATGTCTGCTATATAAATTATTTTGGCGAGAAAAAGGATTACTCAAGAACGGGATATTTTTTTTAAAAAAAATAACTACATTATTTAATTTAAATAAAAAAAAGTAATTGGAAATTCATATGTTGAGACTTTTCGTTTTCCTTATACATGTATTTGCATTATACAAGTACAGGTAGATGCTTGAAAAAGCCAAAACAAGTTTATATACTACTAATTAACAATTTAAAATTCAATCGTCATAGAATCTTGTATCTTAAATTTATATTTAGGATTTCTGAAAACATGAACTGCAAATTTAAATTGCAAATGAGAGACGTTTCAAAAGCTACTGTACAGAAACGGCCGTTAACCCCAGTTAATACAATAATTGGTTTACCAACATGCATCCATCTTCCAACTCTGTGTAGCAGTTTAAAAATGAAAAAATAAATTTTGGAAATGCAAATAACTGTAATTCATGATATTATACTTTCTTTTATGAAAAAAGGAAAGTTTAAATAACTATAAAATGATACACCCCATTGAACAAATTCAAAAATTAATCTTAACGATCGGAAGTCACGCCACGAGGGATGAATAGTTATTGATTAAATACAATTTAAATATTTTAATCGTACAATCTATAAGTAATTTTTTTAAATGCTTTACAAAAGAGACATTTTAATTTCTTTTTGTATGGACACTTAAAACATCATGTAAATAGGAATAAAATATTTTAAATGATAGTGTATCTTCTGACTTTTTATGCTAATGACATTTCTAAAATCGATAAGTTTTTTATTCTCAAACGTCAAATTTAACGCTGTAACGTGTAAAACGACACTTTTTGACAGTTAGGCCAGCTGTTGGCATACTAATGCGACGATTCACACATACTTTTTGTCAAAATAAGATAAGGCGTTTGCATTTGGGAAAAAAATACATGTATAGCATGTGAAAAGATGGGCAAATTTCGGCTTATCTTCAGCCACTCTCATGCTCATTTTATCTTTATACATTCAGGTGGTCATGAAGTGAAGGTCTTTAACCCTTCACAAAAATTAAGAGTGGGTAGTCGCTGTATTAAAAAAAAGAGTGGATCATGCACATGTATGTGCAGATTTCAAGGAATGTGGAAAGTTATGAAAAATATGCTATTACAGAAAAGCCATGATGTGCGTGCGGAACGCAAGTTACTCAATATTTCATGTTGAAAAACTCTTTTTTCTCAGCATTTTTTATTACACATTCTTTATACATATAGATTGCATTTTCAAATTTGATTATCCGTTTCGTTTCCATCTTGTTCTCTATGATACAACATTCTATGCACTATATTCAGACTATGTATATGCTGTGCTTTCGCCATGGTAGACCATGAACATTTTTCTGCTATTATTTTTGTTCTAACTATACTTAATTATAGAATCGTTTGCAATACTAATCTTATAATTGCATTGTAGAATACACACAGATGAAATACACATGTACATGTATCAGCATACGATCGAAAATGTTGCTGACAATATATGTTACTTATTGACATGCAAAATAATGTTTTTTTCCGGTTATTATTATTGCTTTCACTGACTTCTCTCTACATAATGTACATGTATTCCACTGCACTGGGTTTGAATTCATATACATGTAAATGTATAAGAAATAACTGTTTGCGAAAAATGCATATGGAGATGTGTCTCATGGTCGGACCAATTCATATTTGGAGAATTATAATCGAGAATTCCCAGCATACAGCTACCACTATATTGTTTGAATTAGGATTCGCGACCTCATCTGAACTTCAAGCAGTTCATTATTAAAGGATCAAGTTTTGACCAATATCGATTTTTATCATTGCACATTTTTCTGTGGAATTGCATAGTTGCAACGTTGCGCGTAATACATGCAGTATTATATGAAATGAACGTTAACCGATTGAAATGTTCAAAGTATGACACAAAACGTCTTTGTGCGATGTTCCAAAGGTTATTTATGAAAGGAAATCAAATTGCTTTTCAGAAAAAGTACAATCAACTTGTCTAACCTAACCACCCAGTAAACGTCTTTGAAATTAACTTTGCCAAAGATTTCACAATAGCATAACGCAGAGGTAGCTTTTTAGATGTGTACAAGTCAATCTGCGAGTATGTTATTTTTTTCCTCAAAACGCCAGAGAATACTTTAGTCAATTCGTGTTCAGATTCACATTTTCAGTCTTTCTACGCACAATGTAATCCTAATTCTAAATGCGTTCTGGTCGCACTTCACTTTCCATTGAATATTTCGAATATAGAAGCTAAAATTTGCGCATGGTTAATGACCGACTAAGTATGTGAAAATTTGGCAATGTCATTGCCAGTTCATTTGAGAAGAAAAAAGGGGCGACATGCACCCATGATCATAATTACCACGATTTTGCCCAATTTCAGGTTAAGCAAATACTTTGGAACTAACGCATTTATACCTGGCTGTGTGGTAAATGTCCCTGAAAACATGAAAGCCTTTGTAGGTTTTTCTGTATGGCGTTCAAACTTTTAACAGTTCCATGAATTCAAGATATTCCTTTTGTATTCTTGGCGAAATAATGAATATATAGTAAAATGAAATAATTTTTTGCCAGTTTTAACCAAATGTTCCCCAAATTTATGTCCAAATATTTTCTAAGCAATGGATAGAATAGTAATAACAAAGCTCCAGATACACTTAAACTAGATGCAATTAATGTAATGTAATTTAAATAAATTTATGATATATATAGACGTTGTGTAAGTGTTATGAAGTAAGTGCATTCTATAAAAATAAATTAACTAGTTGATGTTGTCAATGCAATCTTAAAAGAGAAAAGTTCAGTTGATGATCAAGAGGTATTGTTTAGATAACAGCAACGAATCAAAGTCTATTATACTTAACAGAAATAATTTTTAAAAATTTCAAGAAATCAAACAACTTAATTTCTGTTGGAATTTTTTTCTTTGTGCTGCATGTGCAGCAAATGCATTCAGTCGCTGCCTCGGTGTATCCCAACCAATTTCGTTGGACGTTACAATTGTAGATTACTTATGATTTTACTTTATTGTCATATGACCTTAAAAGATTCAAGCTTGGTCAACCAGAGACTGCCCATTATTTCGGTTATTAAACAGTAAATTATTGCCAGGTAATATTAGTTCATACATATTAATCATACATTTAATAACACTATCTTAAACAATACGGAAACTTCATTCTGCAGTATACTGTACTGATAAAAGCAAGCTTTCTTCAGCTATTAGATTTATAATTTATGATTTTCCATCATGCTTAACCCTTTCAGGCCTGAACTATGTTCCCCTTATCCAAACTTTTTGAAGCTTTGGAAAATGAAACAATATACATGTATTATTACCATAACCTCTGAATTTTTTCAGATTTTTTATATTAAAAATTAAAAGTTTTACAAAATGACACTTTGAAATTTTAACTTCCCGAAACAATTGCATAATTTGTGCAAACTAATTTTTTTATGACATTTTTTTTAATCTAAAGGAAGTGATTTATTAGATTGATGCAAAAAAAAATCACAAAAAAGTATTAGAAATTTATTAAAAACAACTGTTTTTAGGCCTATTTCCGCTAATTCCTTGGATATGTGGCTCCAAGTTTTCAAAATGCTATACCGTAAATACGGTGTTTAGCGCCGGACCCGCAATAGCCGCCTGCTTTAATAATCGCCAGGGGGTTCCCCGAAATTTGCAAATAAGCGCCGGGGCTTCAATAAGCGCCCCCGGGCGCCTATTACAATCAAGTTTCTTAACAGTTTGTTG
>JAQGBX010006306.1:0-12626 GCA_034698745.1 Megaphyllum sjaelandicum
TATGCCTCACCTTGTAGCCTACACCTGGTGCACTTGGGTGTACACTTTTTGGGTGAGTCGAATTCGCCATTAGTCATGCAATGGAGAAACCTGTACCATAACCTTGAAATAAAAAAAATTATAATTAAAAATACATGTATTAGTTTTCAGTTAAAATGGTAAATATTTACATTTTAAAGCATAACAAGAAATAAGTAGTGTTTCAAACATTTTCGTTTATAACTGATAAATAACAATTTCTTTTTTCTTTTCAAGTTGTTCAAGTCATTTATCATTTCAAGAGTTGTTACCATTGCAAATATTTCGCACCATGAATCCTCACAAGGTAAACAGAGTGTCCAATTTCCAACAAAATAATTGCTTACGCCTTGAAACTTCATCCGTATATATACAGGGTGTCCCAAATGCCCGAAAGATTGCATTTCACGGGACACCCTGCAATTTTAAAAAAAAACTTTTCTTATCACTATAAATAGCGCTTTTATGGTAAAAAAAAAATTTGACAGGTGGGCGAGCATACATAATTTCTCATTGATGAACATTTCCAAAAATCGTGAAATTTTCACATAAGAATTCAGTTCGATTATCGGCCAACAATATCGTGGGTCAAAAACAGGTGCCAAATAAACGCAAATTCCCATAATGCATGACTTGGGCTATTATTCCAAAAAATGATAGCAAAATCTGATAAGCTGAAACCCGCTTTTAATTTTTGGGGGTATTTCATTCGGGACTTGGCCCACTTAATTGCGAAAAGAACGTACTGTAGGTTGAATAAGAGGTTCCCATGCATACGCGTGTAGTTGGAAACGTGAAATCTATCAAAGAAGTTTTTAATCAAAGACCTAAATTTAGCTCGTTCCCAGTTTCCCTTTATGCAATGACTTGATGGCGTGAGATAGCACAAACAGGTTCATTTAAATATTACTGATTAATATCGATTTGTTAATATGTTAATAGGCATATTAACCATAGTCGAAATGATGCAAATTAAAGCAATAACTGAAATAAATATCAAGATAAGGCAAGCGCCCTGGATTTCATATAATAATTGAAAGAAGTTAACATTTTTTTAAAAAAAAAGTTCAAACTTGGCGCCGAACAAGCGCTGATTAGGTACTGCAGCTCCATCTGTGAAGATTTGCTTAAACCTTATGAATACATAGGCCTACCACGACTTTTCTTTAAAATGCGGAGATTTCGAACCAGGGAGGTATGAACTACATAATCTAACATTTTCTTAACTTATTTTTATTTTTGTTGAATTATACAGTATGTGAAATTGATATAAACTACTTTAACAATATTAATAAATGCAGTTATTTTATTATTTCGACAACATTTTTATTTCCATCGCTTAATTAATTGACATTTTCGATGAAATTGCAATTTTTTGTAATGAAACTTTTTTCGAAAAAATATGTCAACAATTTTTCAGAAAAACCTTCTTTTGTGCAAAATGAAAAAAAAGGCGCGATTGTATACTGGAGCATTTTACACAATTTCTCTAAAACACTTTTCTGGCAGTACATGTACTTGTTTAAAATTATCTAAACGGGATTCGTTAAAAAGTGGCAACCGACAATTTCGGGAAACTTCTGATATGTGATTCCATTAGCACAATTTCTTAATTTAAATTCTAACAAAAAAAAAAAAACACGTACCATTCATTATTTCTTGCAAAATCTAAATTATTTCTAGGAGATCATTTGCTCTAAAGAGACTTCTTGAACACCCTGCTTCTTCTAGCTTTGTTGGAGGATTAAAACATCACGAGTTAAGCTGCGTTGCTGACCTTCACGATCCGTTAACTAGATTTACTTATCGCACGTTAACTTCGTGGGGGTCGGCAACACAAATTTGTCACGGGGTAACAATCGTCATAATGGTGTTTAATAATGAGAAGCATTGTGACCAGGGGTCATCGTGATAAACGGAAGGAAATGAAAACAAACAAAAAGAGGCAACCACAATGTGGGTCAGCTCCGAACAACGCGGCAAGATTACTGTAATTTAATAATGATCCATTGTCTTACCAACTCCGTCCGCAAATCTGACATTTTTCAAGGAGATGAACTTGAGATTGTGGCGCCACCAACTCAGATAACGAGTGCCGAGAATATCTGAAAAATTAAAAATATACAGTAAATAAGATAAAAAATGGAATACTGCAATCAAATTTGTTTGCAATTATTTCATGGGTAGACACCCTGTATTTCGGGGTATTTATGAATCAGCATAGTAATACAGGGTGTTTAAAAATATTGAAGTCTTGGAAATAAAAGTGGATGATCACTTAGCATTCAAGGAAATTTAGCGGTCAAAATGAACCAGTCAGCAAAGAACCAAAAGTTGAATATTACGGCAGAATAGGGTGATCAATAAGAATCAACATTATACAGGATGTTGAGAAAATCTCACCTTTATAAAGAAAACACACACACAAATAAGAAAATAAAAAAATTAAAAAGTGTACACAAATATGTAAAATACGTGTCTGCACGTGTGGACATACTGTCTTATGTTCACACTAAGTCAATGAAACGCCATCTTCTTGCAAGATGATCATTTACTTCCCCATATAAGCAAAATTAACATTGTTTTTCAGTGTGTTCACAATCTCAAAGAAAACGTTCAAGAAACGTTTCAAAAATGCTACTCGACAAATTGAGCCGTAAATGATATATACAGGATAGAAAGTCATAATGTGTGGAATTTCAAGCTGTTCGAAAATTCGAAAAGCATGGAATACCAAGTCCTGAAACATAAATTAATCGACGATTTATTACTGCAATTATCTGCATGTCCCTAATGTAAAACAGCTTCAATTGATATAAACTACTTAAACAATATTAATAAATTCAGTTACATGTACAGTATTTTATTATTTCGACACCATTTTTATTTCTATCGCTTGGCAGTTTCGATGAAATTGTAATTATGTTTAATTCAATTCGAATCTCCCCCAAATTGGTAAAAAAAAATCAACGCCCGCAAGGTGGCAGCACCGAATGAGACGGTGTGAGCTCCACCCTGTGATTTAGATGAAGATACATAAAACAAGACCGACACACCCACGCGTTCAATTCTTATTTTCAGCACGAACAACGACGAAGCCCGTCAAGAAGCGCCACCTGTCATCAACAATGTGCATAATCGAGGAAGAAGCTGAATCGACATAACCCCGATGCACTTAAGACGAAAAATGGCATTATTTACTCATCTAGAACTTATTAAGCTGCCATTAAAATTATGTTATTTGAAGAAATCGCCATTACTAACGCAATCATAATTATCACGCATCGGTGCGGCTCATTTTGGTTAGCAACGTGGCGCGAGAAATCGCAGCGCCAAAGTGATTTTCTCGTTGCGTGCACCAAAAAATAAATAATGATTGAAAAAAAATGGCCACTTTACGCTAATTGAAGTTGGGGGTGACCAGGTGAGGGGTTAACAATTGCTACAGACCCTCACGGACGTTTAATGCGAAATAAAAACTATGGGGTGCCTGACGTTAATCCCATTTCCAGCCATTTATCTAAAGCTAAGATGGGCATAACGATGTCCAGTCAAAAGCTTTCGATTCGCTGATTTGCACAAGCTATTCAGTTTTCTCTTCGGGATAGGTTAGGGGCCACAAACATGGATTTTTGGGGATAAGAACCGTGGCGCCATCCCACGACGACTAGACGGAATGCGCCTTTTTAAACAGCTGCGTACGCGCAAGAAATGAAGAATATGTAGTTATCAGGGTTTTCATAATATTGTAACTGATTATTTTATCATCATTGATAAATTTCTGTTAAAGTACCGTTTTAGATTGGTTTAAATGATACATTTTCTCCCCCTCCCCCCCCCCCCCTTTGCCCCAAAAAAGCATTAAGATATATAGATTTACAATTTAAATAATATAACAGGCAAAAACGTAACTTACATGTTATAAACATTTGCACTGTATACGTAAAAAATAAGACGATTAGGCATGACAAATAGAATTTTTACATGAATTTTTGAAAAAGATTTTTCGGCAACTCAATATGGAAAAAAACAAGTAAGAAACGTGTAAAATTATTTTGCACATGTCACTAGTACATGTATGGGACGGTAACGATAACAGAGATAAGTAGTTAACTTTGATCAAACATTGGTGTAACAATCCTTTATACTTTAAAGTTTGAAACATAATAAAAAGATGTGTAGGGTCAGTTAAACATAACATTCATAAAAGCTTAAAGGTTGATTTACTGCATGTAATATTTTAGTTAATTAAACATAGTCAATTTTGTGCGACTCTAATAGCTAATTTCCTTTAATTAAACTGCGATTAATGACGGATTGCACAGAAGGCTGATAACGTTAATATACGATTAATTCTTCCTAAAACGGTTGTCGATGCAGATACTTAGTAAGGTGCAAATTCATGCTTTTTCACACCGCAATGCGCTTATGAGTTGCAGAGAATGCATCCTAGATGGCGCTCGCGGTACGGGGTGTCGCAAAAATGCTGAACTGGGGGAAATGCTTGCGGGAAGTCAAAAATAAGAGATAAGGTTGGTAACAACAAGAACAAAAAATGCAATTTCAGCTTCTGTGGGCTATCTCCTCCATTACTCGTGGCACTAAAAAATGCATAAAAATTGCCCACGAATCCTAATTCAACTAAATCATCCTCTCGCAATCCCATCAAGCCGAAAGAGGTGATTGCCCCTAACCAGCTAGTGAATGACACACCTGTTAAAAGGTAAGAGGGGACGTTTCGGTACGCCTTCGAAAGCACACGTGTGCCATCTATTGGCCGAAACCAAAAAAATATGAAGCACAAAAAAACCAAATTATGATTTCATAGAGGCAGTAATGTTGTCTCGTCTGTTGTTTCACCCCAAGGGGGCGGAATATTGTAGATGGCGCTTTTTTGCTAACCGTCAAAAAACAGCAAAGGTGATTGGGGATGCGAAAGTTGCTTTCCCTTTCACTAGTCATGCTTAGATGACTTTTTCCTCGTTCTAACTTAACTATTTTGAGCCTTATCTAAGTGTTTTGATTTTCGAGATTTGCCTAATTCTCCATTTTTTTTAAAAAAAAAACTTCAATTTCAGACTTTTATAAACAACACTTTTGAGCGAAACGAAGCATATATTTCCCCAAAGCAATACTGAAATACTAATTTTCAGATTCCTAATTGGTACACTCATTGCGAGTTATAGTACTTGACCATTCGACTCTGTCTAAATTTAATTCAAATTATCATCAATTTAATTGTTTAAGTGTTTGTCGAGATTTTCAGCATTTCTTAAATTTCCTTTGCAAATTTTGAACAATAGATATTCCGCGAATAGTCTTTGGCGTATAAACTTTATTCAAATTCGAAGTGTTCTCTTAGAATTAACTTTTGCTTAGCTCTTACTGAAGTTATCCCTTAAACAATCGCACCAAGAAATCAAGCTTAAAAGCACTTAAAGGCTATATAGTTACATAATTCTCCCTTAGATATTCTAGAGTTGAGTCAGCTAGTGAGACCCCTTTTTTGATTCTCGAATTCATCCCCAGGTGGAATTGTCAGGGCTTAATTTCTAATAATAATATACTATTGCACAATGTATGATGCCACTTTTCTAAAAAACAAAATGAACACCATTCTTGGGCTCAACCCCGTCTGGGGGGTGAGCTGACCCCTGCACCCTTGCACTTGACCTCTGGCGGTTTCAGATTTGCAAAAAGGTAAAAAGAGCACTCAGGAACGGCCATTTTGTTTCCCCTGAAGGACCCAAAAACCATTTTCCTGCCCTCTTATTCTCCTGCAGAAATTTGCCACCCAGTTACGGACCCGGGCTTAAGTGTCCAATTTGACCAGAGGCACCACTTTGGCCCACCCAAACACACCGGAAACGCAATTAACGAAGCATGCATTCACCAGTACCAAAACTGCGAAAGCTGGCAATGGAGTAAAAGCTGATTAATGACGAAACCTGGCGAATGGAAGGGGGAGAGGAGGGGGGGGGGGTAACCCGGGGCTTAATAGAAGAATGAGAAACCTGAAAATTAATGAGAAAGGGTTGAAAAGTCGCGCAAAAGTTAGCACCCCTTTTCCAGAATCTCTTCGGGGGAGTGATAAAATAAAATTGCACCATTTTTGAGAGGTAAACGTGAGAAGGGAACATCTTGAACCCTAATAAATGTTTTACCCACACTTGAAAGCAAGGTCCATGTAATGAACGTGCATGAGTAGTCAGTAACAAATTCATGTTTTATCGATAACGTTACGCCTTAATCAGACTAAGCATGTGAATAAAGCATGTTATTTCAGACAATATGTGGAAATGTATCCGTATACAATCTCAGGGTGCGAGCACAAAGAATGCTTATTGTAGGCGCTTACCACTTAGCGTACACTAGCGCCACCAAACAAGATAAGAATGCGGCATGCTTTTAAATGAGGGCGCACACAAAGAAAGCTTAGCCGAGCCAGGCTAAATCCTAAAGCAGATTTTTAAGACAGAGTGGCACACTATTGGTCAAAAGTGCAGCCATGCAGCTATACCGTAAAAACGTGTCCTGCGCTCATCATGAAATGCTAATGCGCAAGTGCAAGGTTTTACGCGGAATGTTTTACCTAGCACAACGCATGCAGTGGCGCCGCCAAGCTCATTGAACATCATGCTGATATCAGCGTTCATTGTACGCCCCAAAGATGGAAACAAGAAGCTGAAAGAAACACGTCGAAAGTAAGTAAAATATTTTAAAATGTATTACACTGACAATTTGTATTACAACGAATTCAGGGCAAGGACGTTTAAAAATATACGATACGACACCATGCAGACAGTAGTTTCAACGTTTAATAAAATATTGTAGAGGATGATAAAGCAACAGCAACACTAACACTGCGTGCTTGCAGTACCAAACGAATGAGTGAAAGCCATGCAACAGGGGGTGTTGGTTGCTTCCGAGTTGGAAGATGCCAAACACGCTGTATACTGTACCTTATCACAACATATACAGGACCCCCTAAAAACAAACACCCCCAAAAATCTCTACTTGCTTACTCAAGCAGCGCTGATTGTCCTCGTAGGAAGCACCTCTCCCCCTGGTGCCGTTTTTTGTCGTTATTGTGCGGAATGAATGGTATTTTAATTCCCTTCCTATGCTAGGTTAATTCGCAGTAAGATGAAGAAAGGCACGTTCGGAGGAAGTGAAGAAAGCTAATTGAAAACGGACGATGAGGAAGTGCTAATTGAAGAGAAGTGTTCTGACAAATCCTCTTTTGGGGGTGTAGAAACAATAGCGGATAACGAGGACTGAATAATCATTTTTTTCAGAATTTAATCAATATAGCGAGGTAAACCAAAATCTAGTCTTACATTCACTTGGTGGCGCCATCTACGCACGAGTTTGATTCACTCGTCGTTACTGATGCTTGTACAATGGCTATTGTGCAACAATTATTCTGAATAAATCTTCCTATCGCACTATCCAGTTGTTAACATTTTTAATGATATCAACTTTTCTACTTTTAGAATGACAATTTTGAATGAGTATTATGATTCGCCCTGTAATACGCACTTACCTACATGTACAAGAGTTGGCACTTGGCACGTCCCAAATTTTCCAAAATGAACAAAACACTTTTTTAGTACATGTAGACATGTATGCGATAAAATTCAATGGGGGCTTCACCTTGGCTACTACCTGTCCATAGCGTTTCACGATTCAAAAATCTGATAAAACAGTCTGAAAATAGTAAAAAAAAATCGAAAATATGGTCCAAGGTTAGTTGCATTTTTCGATTAATTCCATGCACAATGCATTCAAATGGCAGATTGTTGTGTTAAAAACAAATTAATTCTGTTCCTCCCTTTACGAATGAATGAAAATCTTTTAGATGGCCATTGACTTACCGCGTAAAACCAAAGTGGCTCTTAAAAAGGCGAATAAAAACTTTCCATATTTTCGATTCTACGCACAATACTATTTCTCATCGAAGTTTTTCAACCAACAATGCACTGTTTCGCAGTCCAGTACTCCTATTGTTAGTGCCAACAACCTTGTCCTAGATTTTTCATGCATAATTTTGAAAAAATCGGCAACTTACACGAAGGGTTAGGTTAGGCCTACTTAAGTATAAAATGAGGTAACTAAAAGAGAAACTAAAGGATGCATGCATTTTTGCTATATCAAGCTAAAAACAAACTTAGTTACTATCTGTACAATTTAACGCTGGATTATTACATAATTAAAGATGGCGCTGGACCGTAGCTTGGCGAACGGGAAAAAACCAAGTGCAGTTTACACACATGTAAAAGATGTGCATCTGTAGCTTTTTAACACGTTTTAGTCGCGATTAAATAAGAACGTGCAATTTTTTTTAACATTTCACATAGCACGTTTTTGCATACAGTATAAATGTAGAAACAAATTTATGGTAACTCATGGTTTAAGACATGTATTTTTTGCAATTCATTTGCACTAAATTGAAGTCATAATGACGTCGCAGACCAACCCTATTACCAAGTTTATAAATAAGTTCTCGTTTAAAAGATTCATTATCTTTTAAGGACGAAGGAAATACAAAATTAATGAAATTTCAGCAAACAAAATGGCATCGCATGACTCCGCCAAGGACATTTCAGTGTTAATTTTCAAGCAGCCCAATCCGGTTTTATGGTATGTTTATTATACTATATTTCAAGAAAAATCATTAAAATTGGAATATTCAACCTTTATCTCATCGCATGAGAAAAGCATGCATGCAGCGCTGACCCCCTGGCGGTGGAAATTTAAAACTATTACAGTGCTTTTCGCCACTGGGTTGTTGGCCGTTTCTTTCAGATAGGTAAAACTAAAAAACAATTAATACTGGGCTCGACTTAATTATTTTGGAAAAAATGTCTACTAGCGGAAAAAAAGGGTGCGACGAAATCACTTTTTTAGACGCACCCTGTAAGCGCTTGTTTTACACTTATCGAATACAGTATAATTTCTGCTTAAAATTTTCCTATTTTCAGCTACTTCCTGTCGTTTATCTGGTGTATTTTCGCATGAATATTTTATATTAAAAATGCAGCTTTAGATTTTTATCCCTGATAAGGCTTATCTAAACAGCTTTTCCGAAGGATCATTGTGAGGCAGCTGGATATTTTGTTGTTGTTGTTGTTGCTAAAAATAACATTTTCCTGCAGACTTTCTTAATTTTCCAGTTAAAAAAACTCCAACTCGATGCACCGAGAAAATGCAAATGGGAGTGTTAGTTCAATTTAGTCAATTCTACAATACATGACATGATTTCTAAAATTTAACCAAAAGTACAACTTGGTCGAATTGTTCTGATTTTCTCAATCTGTGCCCCTATTTACGGACTTAAAAGTGCGTTTTTAGTAAAGCTGCATGTGCGTTACTATGAAAACCGCGTCGTGTCTAAGAAAATTGCTCGTTTATTGGGGATTTTTGCTTGGTTTTGTAGAATTAAAATTTACTTTTTTGGGGTGCCAATTTTCATTTTGAAGTTTATGCTGACTGCATGCAGAATACATTTCAAAATATACATTTTGAAATGCATTTCACATTGAAAAGTACATATACTATAGGTTGAAAAACATATCTAATGACAAAATCATCGTTTTGGGAAGTTTAATAAGTACTTTTTGGAAAGTTATTTAAGAAGGTCCTTTTTTAATGTGAATCTTTCTTTATTAAAAGCTTTAACACATTTATAGACTAAATAAGTCATTTTACAACAAAATAACTTCAAATATAAGGTCAAACGACCCATGATCGCAATTCAAGCGTATTGCACCAAGGTAGTTGTGACATTAACATTGCAACTGCATTATTTGCATTAAAATTTAAATGATAAAAGAATATTAATGTGGAATTAAGCGTATATCCTTTTCATAATACCGATGACAAAAAAAGGATTTTTAGCATATTTTCTAGGCCACAGGGTCAATCGAAATTTCGGATTTGCTTTGTTAACTTCATCAGCCTGTTAATAATACTCAATATGCATGTGAAAAGCGTTGCAACAACACCGGGTTAAACCCTAAAAACCTAGTGCCACATTTAATTTTTCAGTGGTGTCATAAAAACTATAATTAAAGTGTTCAATTATAATTTTAAAAAGTGCATGCTGGAATGTTGCATCATCTAGCTCCATTTGATCAATGTTTAATATAAGCACACCACTTACAGCACATGTACATGCATGTACTGGTTATAAACTGTGTTATTTAATGCTGCACGTATAATGCAGGGAAAATCTGGCAAACATATACAGTACCTGATATAGTGTGCATTGTGCATGTACAGTAAATATTGTAGATCATTCGGAAAAAAAATTTATCTAAATTTTAAATAATATATCGCACCAAAACGAACATAACAAAAATATGCCGCATCACAAAAACACTTGGAATTACATGTACATGTAAATTTAATATCTAAAAAATAAACAATAATAAATTACTAATTCGGCAAATGCTCACGTATTGCATTTAATTAACTACAGTGAGGGAAAAAAGTATTTCCATACCCTTAAAATGTCAAATAACTTAATAAATAATGAAATTTTTGCAATAAAATGTTTACTGATACAAATGAAAGATAATCCAGACAATTTCTGAAAATTTCAGCTTGATACTATGAACATAAAATAGATTATAAAGAAAAATAGTAAAATGAAAGGGGACAAAGTAATTCAACACTGTACTTTCTCCCCGTTTCTTTAAATCCTGATATATAATGTCAATTCTGCATGAAGAGATGGTCTATTACATCCACATGTGTTCTAGCCTTTATGGTATCATGACTAAAACGAAAATGTATATCACCTCTTTATTTCCCCCTCCCCAAACTCAATACAGTGCCACCTCTATGTTAAACTCTATGGAGTAAGTTTTTTCTGTTGAAAACTGGCCGTGGTTTTTAATACCTGTGTTATGTGGAATATTTTGGGTCATTTTTCTGTGTCAAAACATTCTCTGATTTAATCGCCAGGTGTTTGGAAAACATTTATAAAACCCCTTTTTTCTTAAAAAATGTGTTTTTAAAGTACATCTCAGTTAGAGATGGGCGAGCCCAGTCGAGTTTTTCGAGTTTTGATTGGAATCGATTACTCGAGATTCACTGACTCTGGAATAATTACTCTGTCATTAATTTGCTATGAAGTATCCCGAGGCTATTGTTGGTTGAGTCGAGCAAGCTTTCCTGCTTTTGGCAGATTTGAAATTGTTGAAATTCCGAGCTTCACGGCTCGAAAATAGTTGCTCAAACTCGATCGACTCAAACTCGATCGACTCAAACTCGTTTTGACTCGAAAACGAGTCAAGTTCAACTCGCCCATCTCTAATCTCAGTCGATACTTTAGAACTACTTTTTCCCCCATTCATTTTACTATTTTTCATTATAATTTATTTAATGTTATGTCATAAAGTGTCTGGATCATCTTTCATTTGTTTCAGTAAACATTTTATTTCAAATATATAATTATTTATTAAGTTATTCGTCATTTTTAATGTCTTGAAATACTTTTTTACCCCACTGTATATCATTCAGTCAATGTTGCACACAAGACTTAACGGTTGCCAAAATTACCATTCGCAAAGTTTCAGCCTGAGTACTCCTATTGACTTGCTGGACACAAACGTTAAATTTGCTTACATTACTGCATGCCTTATCTCAAGTAATTTGGGAGAAGCAAAATATATTCATCGTTTTCGTCAACTGAATTCAGCCCAAAAAAAGATAGCCGACGGTAATTCAAGCTACATGTACACGTATTTTAAATTGAATTTGTAAAACGAAAACAGACGATGAATCAATTACAGGCTCGGCTAGCAAATCAACTAATCAAAAGATAGCTTTTATTTGCCAAAATGACAAAAGGCCCGCCCAGGAATTCAACGCCATTTAATACCATCCTATAAGTGTGAGTGATCTTAAGGAGCTTCGACCTCGAGCCTTTTGACGCTAATTGCATTTTTTCACCATTTTTCTTCCAAAAAAATTCCAGCAATTTGTGTTCGAAATAAACATGTTTTTTTTCCAACTCCAATTTGTTATTTATAGCGCGAACGTCACACAATTAATGACGTAAAAAACCAGGAGGAAGACGAAGAAGAAACTTGATAAAAAATGCCGAGTATTTCCGCATGGCAAGATCCATGAAATGTTTTTTTGTTTGTTTATTTTTTGTCTCGCTTCTATACGCTATCTTAGCAAAAATAGAAAATAAAATCGTTAATGGCATGACGAGTCCTCGCCACTTGAATTAACTCAAAAAACATGCGAGTCGAAGAATTTAAGGCTGAAAAACAAACAATTCGTGTTTGCTACATTGAACGCACCCAGATTAGACACACAAAATGAAAAAAATGCGTGCCTTTCCTACGGAATTTATGCCTTTTTCCTCATCACGGGATTGATTGGACAAATTTACAGCTTATCAATGTGTCCTTTTTTACGATTTTCAGGGTATGTTTAACGGTCATGTTTGACGTCTTTTGTCAGAAACAGGCTAGCTATAGATTCCGATCGAGTCCAAACAGAGGAGTATATAACTAGCTGTGCCCGGCCACGCGTTGCTGTGGCTTAGTCTAGTGATTCCCTCTATGATACCTCCTTGCTCCTCCCCC
>JAQGBX010006307.1:0-12623 GCA_034698745.1 Megaphyllum sjaelandicum
GCGGGATTTTTCTTTCCGCCAAAAAATCATTTTAGTTTTGATATCAGGACACTTGATTGTAGTAGAAAGAAGTATTTTTATTAAATTTTGTTTTATGTCATTAAACTACATTTTAGCCAAACTTTACCTCACAGTGTCGTTTGTTCTGCTTGTGAAATAGATTCATGATATTCATGCATGCAGTATCGCTTGTAAACGTATACGTAATATTTCATCATTACACTGTAACAGCTAAAATTATGGCGATGTATTCCACGAGAAATGTTTCAGGATTCTTCAAAAATCTGAACTTCAACACGAGTCTTCAAACAGCTATTGTCATTGTAATGTTGTAATTGTCGATACTTTAATCCAACTAGAACAAAGTCAATGTTCTCTCCCATGGCAACATTTCGAAATTTGCACCACGCGTCACGGGACATTTCCTCGCATGTTTTTGCAAAGTTCGATGGTTGCCACGCAATGTTCCCTTAACGATTTTTTTGCGGAAAATGTTACAATCCCGACCAGCCGTGAATACGAGAAAATTGATTTATTTCAGGGCACTGAGCAAACACCCTTCAAATCGAAAATCAGACAATGATTTGGATAACTAATGAGAGAATCTCGTCACTCAGCACTTTAAGAATTGTTCAAACAAGGAGAACGTATGCATTCTATTCCAACGTTTAGGTTAACGTTTCCTGCCAATGGAGAAAGACCTGAATCAATATTTTTTCAAAGGATATTTCAATCCCATTTCAATAGCGATTTATCCAGATTCGGTGCTTCAAACAGAGCCAATCTGAAATAACTGCAACGAACTACGTTATACTAGTATATTTCTCATGCACCGCTAAATGCAAGAGATTACATCAAACAAAACGACGTCAGGAATGAATTCCAGATTTATTTTTTAATAAGTTGGAGGATGTATCAAAAACAGTTTTAATTCGACGAATTGACGTTTGGATCCATTTAGAATATTTTCTATTATGCTAATGATTTTGAGTTAAATTTGAAATAGGAAAAAAATTATTACAACATCATGTTTAAGGAGCAATTTTTGACATGTAGGGAAATTGTGAAACAAGCAATTCTCATTCCATTCTTGACTATTATGTTGATTTTCAATGGAGCTGCAGGGTGAAAGAATGAGTGTCCCACCCACACCGCTCCATTAAATGTTTTAAAGTGTATATCTGAGCAAATCGAGCAGGCAAGAAGCATTGAATACCCAATAATCTTGAGTACAGAGCCAGTACCAGTGCTGCCACATCGGGAATGAGCAACTGCTGCATAAACGTCGAGTGCCTAATTCCCCACGCTCTCGGCTCAGGGGAGCAATTCCATGAGCATGACTGATAGCCACGCTGAAAATTTCGGCTTGAAATGCGTTTTATGGATAATAAATGTCCCTACTGTCAGAGCCAATAGCAGCAGGTTGCTGCAGGTAGATGAGGCATGGCAATTACCGGATCGATGCGCTGTGATGCGCTTCAATGCCACATTTTAACTATGCTACAGTTCCTTGACCAACTTTCGAGGAAGAAATGTAGACGAGACGAGAGAACCTTCAAGATCAACGGGCAAAACTGTAAACAACGTTTTTCTCATTTGGCAACGTTCGAAAGCAACTGTGGTTCATAGAAAACGTTAAAGTCCATTGGAATGATCGGACTTACTGTTTCCATCTTGTTTATAAACTAGGTAAAGCTGGACAAATACCCTATTTACTTATCTCCTCTCAATCTTGATCATGTCTACATTTATTGTCAGAATTTTGTGATGAACTACAGTATATACAATAAGTAAAGTTTGCCATTTTCCTACATGCTCATCTACGTACAGGCACATGTATTTCTAACCAGGAGAATTTGTTAACCCCGAATCATTAGGGATTCTGAGAAAAAAACCTTGAGTACCTTTTTTTAAAGTGTTGCAAAAACTATCCTTGCAATGCAAATATTCGTTAATTTACAAAGTATAAATATGCTTGAAGGTATTAAATATTAAACAAGTATTACTTGTTAAAATTTAAAAAAACATTAATTGGATAAACATTAAATTAAGCACCAAATGGAGTGCTAAACTAAACTGAGCGGCGTTCCATAACATGTGCATTCAAGTAGAATTAGTTCTCATGCTTTCTGTTTTTTTGCAAAACGGGAAAATTCTATTTTTTAACTTAAATTTTCAGATAAAATTGTATTAGCACCATTCGAAAAATTCGTGCATTTAATTTGAAATGTTATCAGCATAAAACTAGTTTGAATGAAATATGTATTTAATTAATGGAAAATGTATATCTTTGTAAATTGGGTTCAAACAGACATTTGCATAACAACTATCATATTTCTTAACGCATGGATAAAATGCAAATTTGTTATTATGTTTTGTGATTTTTGTATTTTCAAAGTCTTATTAGCACGCTACACTACGTGTTCCTGCTGCCATTTTCCATATCAGAAACCCGAAGTCACTAAAGATTTGCTTTTGCGTGTGTCAGCCGTTCAACCCTCTGCTGACAGCCAACTGACATGTCGTAAAACATGTTGTCGATAGGAGGCAACAGGCTGGACACTTGATGGATCAGAAACTACGCCGGCAGAAAAACAAAAATGTACGCTTATTATTGGAGATGTTTATCGTTACATGATAAAAGAATCAATGATCTAATCAGCTAACTTATGCCTGAGGCTAGAAGTCGTGTAACAATATGGATGGTTCAGTGGGAAAAACGAAGCATGTGCGAAGGGAAACGTTTGGTGCAAAGGTATAAAAACAGATTTGTGCAAAATTAAAAATGCCGCATTGATTGCTTGGTTAATTGCCAACCCTTCACAACTATATACAATATGCTCTTTATGTTTTTATTGTATCCGTATATACTGTACGTTGTAAACATTAATTCAGCATGTACATTTTCAATGGTTGGCAAAACCGAATAATGTGCATGCTTGAGGGGTTTATTGTGCATATGCAGTATGGTATACGTGGATTTTCCAGCAGCAATCATTAAACTACAAATGGCTAAATGCAATGTCGTGTAATCTTAGATATTTCGGGCTTTTTTCAGAGGAGGTTTCTTCTTTGCTTCGAACTACATTGTATAAGGATACTACCAAAAAACAATAATGCTTTTGTCGTGCAGGAAAGGTAATTTATTGAAACGTGAACCATCGTAGGAATAGGGCTTCGTCGACGTCAATTAAAAAAACATAGAAAATTGATATCTGTGCTTCACTAAAAAGCCAGGTAATTAATATACTAATTCTCTAAGAACAATCGATATACACGGCTGGTTCGTGTGCAGACCGAGTGGCGTCTTATGGACGAAGATTTCAAGGGGCACTGTGTATCATGAAGTATTGAAAAAAAAAATTTTAATGATGGTTAATCTCGATCTGAAGATTAATAAAAACCTGCACCGGACACATCGGATCTCCGAAAATGTGAAATTGAAATGCTTTGCATTTTTAAATTTTTGGAGTCAGAAATAATAGCCTGACTACGATCAAGAACATTGGAAATAACATTGATGCTTATGCATTTTTAATGTTTTAATTTTACCGAATATTTGATTACAGCATGAATATATTATAAGATGAATTCTATGTTTGCATTCTTATTTTTTATTACAGAGCACGATTTAAGAATCCTTATTATTCGGAATAATCCGGTAGTCCACAGTTTCTCTACTATTGTCAATATTCTCTTTGCATTTGTCATTTCCTTCAGTTATTTCGATTTATCGAAGTACGTAGTAGGTCTCCCCTTGATCTCTTTTATTGATTTTTTTCTAAATTGAAAGAAATCAACGAAATTCAATTGGGACCCCCAAGAACCAATGTCAAGACCTTTGTTTATTTAGTAAGCATTTCCATAGCAATACTGTACTGTAAAACAATAAGAATTGTTTGTTCATGACATTAAAGGATATACAAGTATACAGAAATCTAAAGGGAACCCAAGAAATGGCTTCTTTAGGAAACAGAAACACTGACATTACATCTAACAGTAAACTGATTACAAATACATGTACTGTGTTTCAGGCTAGAGGAGCATGAACATCAATGATGAAATTTGTTAAAACGTTAATTCATGTTGTTTTCTCTTTGATTTAAATATTAAGCAATGGGTAGTATCAATTTGTTTAATAATACTTATGAAATCTGTGTAAAATCAGCTGAATTTCCACATTTTAAGTAGGATATACAGTAGAACCACCGTAAGTTGACCACCCAAGGGCGGAAACAAAATGGTCAACATATGGAGAACGTATGCTTTTATTGGATAATACATGTAGCATACAAACCGATACAGAGGCTAATCAAAAACAGTGAAATCAAAATGCGTTAAGATTTTTACATGGTTCAGTTATTTTTTCTGAAAAAAGTGTCAATCTTGGTCTGTTTCTTATTCAAAATGTAAGTGGCAAAGCATTCTCAATGCTGGCTACACCACTCAGCATGCCTGGGTATTTATCTACAGCAAATGACTTTAGCAGCATTAATGTAAAAGATCAACTGAAAATTTTCAGTAACTGTAGGATGTACCAACAACTCAAACCCAAAACTTTGGTTTAAAAACCGTTTCTGCACACAAAAAGTAGCCTACTTACATGTTAACTATAGGACAAACACTATAGCTACACAGCAAGCGATTAATCATACCTAGGTCAGCAAAAGGGTCAACTGGTCAGGTTACAGAGGGTAAATTAATATTGAGTGTCACAGCCAAAGTGGTCAACATACAACTTGCAGTGGTGGTCAACATATGGATGTCCATCTCCCATAAATTAACATGAATGTGGTGATCAACCAGTGTATGAAAATTTGGTCAAAATAAGGAGGTGGTCAACATATGGATGTGGTCAACTTGGGAGGATCTACTGTATATTCACAAATTTGCTGCCATTAACTTCATTCTGCCATTACGTGACTTGATGTTGAGAAGCTCATGCCTCGAGTATAAATTTCTCCATCATTTATTCTGAATAAGTCTAATCAAATAATTACTCTCACTTCTCCAAAATATTGATTGCACTGCAGCATGTTAAGAGGGAGAGCATTCATGCCTTTGTTAAATTTGACGTTTATTGAAATCAATCCCACCCTATCACAACCTTGCTATTACAGTTTCAGAACTCCAGGTTTGAAAATCAGTGGAGCAATCTCTGCATGCCTCTAGTAAAGGGCTCGGGGCTTAGGGGAACGAGAATATTAAAGTGAGCAACTGCACTAAGTGCGCCGTTTTAGTTAATTGCGATCGCAGGAGATGCTTATGAAACAGCTTTCGGAAATCAATACTGCTAAAGCATGCATGACCAATTAAGTTATGGGGTTGGGAGCCTTTTGCAGACTGCTAACTGCAGACGATCAGGTCGCACGCTAAACGAATGAAATATTTATTGTTATGCAGTTGTAGCAAATCATGATGAAAAACTTAAGACTGTGTAAGGCGCTCAATCCAATTAATAAAACATTAGATGACTTTCAAACATCAAAAGCAAACTGCGAAAAACCAAAATTGCATCATTGTTTTATAATGAATTTAAGAGGTCGTATCTACATGTATATAAAATAAAACTAGCGT
Organism: Megaphyllum sjaelandicum; assembly: GCA_034698745.1. NCBI lineage: Eukaryota > Metazoa > Arthropoda > Diplopoda > Julida > Julidae > Megaphyllum > Megaphyllum sjaelandicum. The sequence goes on from JAQGBX010006307.1 coordinate 5,578, forward strand.
CATCTTAATTGCATGGTTATTGCACAATTCGTAGGTTATTAACTAAATACAGTATGTGCATGCAGAGTTTAAAAAACTGAGAATAAATAGAATTTACCTTTAATTTTCCAGAAAGTTTTCTAAATAGAATTTGTCTTTAATTTCCAACAAAGTGTTCCAAATAGAATTTGCTTTTAATTTTCCACAAAGTTCTCTAAATATAATTCACCTAAGATAGCGATGAAATTCCTAATGACCATGACTTCAAATTCATTTCAATTCTCATCTCAAAATTAAATAATTTTAAACGCTTACAATAAGAACTATTAATACGAACAACGTTACAGGTATAAATAATCTTTGTATTAATAAATACATTTTGCAGATTAGCCAACTACAAAACATAATTCTAATATTTCTAAAAATTTGGGTGGAAATAGTTAATTTCAATACGATTCAATTGAATGGTAAAATGCAATTAAACTATTACTTATTCCTATTTTGTGATTTCCATAATATCATATAATAGATGCTTAATCTAAGGGAGTTTTTAAGTGCAAATATTAATTGCGTAAAGTGGAGCATAAAAATGTTAGCATCACCCACTGAACAAACGAAGTACAACGTACTGTATATCCAACAGCCGTTTTTAAGAAACTGTTAGGCAATTCAGCATGGATGGCGCTACTTTATGAGGTTTGAAAGTCTAGACAAAGGAAGGAAACTACAACTTGTACTATAGAATGCCTTGTCACACAAAATACAAGTATATGCACTGCATTACAGCATTGCAATCATGAGGTGCCACCTAAACGCATGCTCAATAAAAGAACTGTTGACAGGGTGTCTGCCCAAAAGACATTCTGGAATGATGAGCTAGGGAAACGCTACCAGTAATGCACAGTTATAACCATCATTGCATACACTTTAAAAAAGTGAAACAGACACCGGATCCGATGTGCGTCTATTAGACAAATTACAGGTCTACCAGTTCCATTATCTGATCGACAGAAAGACGGACGATTAACGGCATTATACCACGTGATCGGAGGGCGCTGAAACTACATTATACGTGTATAATCAAGTAAGATTTAGCGACGGTACCCTACTCGATACGAAATATAGCCGCTCAAAGAGATAACCTTCCTATATTATTCCTTCTAATGGAATCATGAAAGGAGAGAAGTGCATAACAAGTCTTGATTAATGCTTAAGGGGTTCCCAGATGGTGTCTAAGAAGATTTTGTTCCGTAAGCTAATGCAGCTTCAGATAGTGCTGTCTTCTCGCCATATTTATGGCAGTTCATTACCACCCTTGCTAGTTCGGGTTTTCATCACTGCGAAATCGTCGAAGAAAAACCGAGTGAAAAAAGTCATTCATTTTATGAAACACAACACTGCACGAAAACGTTTTATCCAAAAACAATCAAATTAGCCAAAAACCCGCCTCATGCGGCTGTTAATTCTTTAATGCAAGCGCAATTGCATTTACCCAAACGTGCTGCAGGTAGTAAATAAGCGAGAAATACGGAATAATTATAGCTAAGCTTTTGGTACACGAAGACAATCCCTAGAGGATGTGTGAAAAAACGTGTCTTGAAAAGCGTTCGGCAAATCTAGTTTACATTTAAATTTAGCTCTCGCAAAAGTTTAGTTAATTGGCAGATACTTCATTATGGGGCGACTAAGCAGTATATAGTATGGGATCGCAGAACCTAGACTTTTTTGGGATTTTTATGAGCGTGATAAATCCAATTTGGCAGTCTAAATTCAATTGAATGTAGACAATGGAAACATATATAAGAGCACAGTGTATAACAAAATAAGCAATTGTGCATAACCCTAAAAGAAATGCGAAGGAGAACTGTCGTGAAAAAGTGTGTTTTGCAGAATTGGTCTGGTTGGTTGGATTTTGAGATTTTAATAAAAGACATTTTTTTTACTTTTAAATTACATGTACTACGTTCCCGGCAAGTTAATAACAACCCCTAGATAGTGTACGTCAAAAACGTCGAGTTTACAAAGTTTTTGACATTAGTTCGTAAATTTGAAATGTTATCAATGTGATCATTAATCGTCAAGCAAGGTTTTCAAGGGAAACCTTTGAGCAGCTGCACATCTGTAAACACATGTACGTGTATATGGTGTTAATGTGAACGTGATACATGTGTGACAACTGCTTTTATGAGCATATCGATAAAATGTTGCGATGGATTTTACTAAAAAAAAGTACAATTTCCTTATCCTCTTCACTACGACCTCAGTAAGCAGTCAAGTAGCGATATAAGGGCAACCACATTGAAATTTGTATTCATTATTTTGCGGGCCTGTTGCCAAATGCCATTTTGGTTTTCGAACATCACTTTCATCGCTGCAATCACATCTGATTAGTGTCACTGTAACATTATCTTAATCCGTTCGCCGTCGTTATTAGTATTTCTGACATCTTCCGCAATAGTGACACGAAAGATGACTAGTTCGCAGATTACGGCTGTTGGAAATAGTTTCTGAAGACATCGTCATAACCTCGTAAAAGACCAAGTCAAGAGTTCTCCAAAAATGTTATTGCATCTGTCAAGCACAAAAAATGGCAACTTGAAGACTGCGTGGAGTCTGTCTCGAAAGGTTTTGCAACTAATTGCCATCATGTTGACAAAGAAAGTAACCGTATGTCCCAGTTATTGCTAATAACCAACGCACTTCACAAAACGGTTTGCACTTTTGAAGTGAATGTCACGAAAATTAACGGAATGTTTTCACATTTCAGAAAAAAAAAACATTTTGTAACATTCATTCTGTCATTGTCAGTAAGCAAAAATCGTATAAAACTCATTAGAGACAGTGATAAAGTTTTTTTAACTTCAATGGTTTATGATGCGTTTAAAGTTTAAAAAAATGACCGGAGAATGGTTGCAATAACTGATCAGAAACTAGCATTATTGATTGTTCATCTAAAACCGATATTAGTTTACTATAACTATTTACACCAGTCATCATTTTAACAACAGCTTATAGGAGTTATTGTATTACCAGTTAACGTCAGTTGTCAGTTTACCACTTCAGATCAGTTTTAGATGTATCAATTACATTTCACATCAATTTACTAACATTTTGCTGGTCAGTTTATTTAAAAAAATACTGAATGGGTGTTTTGAGAAAAATCTAATTTGTGTTCCGTTCACCTAAATTTCTAAACATTTTCGCTTAAATACAATGCCCTGTGTTATGTTTTTATGTTTGGCATAACTATAGTTAGTGTTTGGAAGGCTTAGTTATTTGACTATAGAGATGTTAACAAACTCCCTCACAATAAACACGCATTATAAGTTTAACGTAAACGTTTGATCAAATCTTGAAAGTTTTATCCAATTAAATCGTGTCTCAGTGAATCATACTGAAACATTTCATTTATTTTCGCGGTTGTAAAACAAGTTTCAATCCACTGTTCACATTGTTGACAACCGTAAAAACTTGTTTAATCTGAAAATAATCTAGTCTAAAGCAAACGTTCAATTTCTATTGCATAATGGACTCCCAAAAATGCTACGCTATGCAAAATAAAAGAGGTTTTGCATGCAATATGTTTTTTATGATAATGAATATATGAGAATGTGGACGTTTTCTATGAAAATGCAAAATCTTCGGAAATATAATAATATGTAACAAAAGGCAGATGCTACCAAAAAAGGCCATATTTGCCACATGGTAATTACTTATGGTTCATAAAAGTGATGTATTAAAAATGCAATTTCGCTTTCGTCATGTGTGAAGAAATAAAAAATAAACCAAAAAATTGATGAATGGCATAACTTTCTAAGACAGACAATGAAAAATACGACACGTTAAACATTCATTATCCCTAAAGGTAATGATGTTTGAAAGATTAGATCTAAGAACGTCATGCATGACAAATAATCTGCCTGAGTAATTACAGTAATGTACTGTTGATTTATCACTGCAATAGCGTGAATAATTTGTTAGCAAAACAATTGTAATAGAAATGATGATGACTATACGAGCTACACGTACACATATATACACTGTAGGTAAAATCCCATTGGGTATGTTTGCATATTAAATAAAAACAAAATTTCCTTATGTAAATATCTCTCAGAATTCGTGTATTTAAACAGTACATTGTATATTAGGTTACATTTTTTTCAGAACTTGTAAATTTTTATCAAATTTATATTTTTTACAAAAAAGTCCATCCGTAAAACTTTTGTCTATTGGTAGTTTCTAGAAAGTAACCTAGGCAAGTCATATTGTATTCTGTATGCAAATATCTTTCATTCATAATAAACATGTACATCAAATGCAAGTTAACAATGCACAAATACATGTTTATGGGAAATTCTGCGAATATTTGCGAATTTCACATGCTTTAATTAGGTGCATTAATTGTTCTATCCCAATGAAAAATACACAGCCTATTATGATCCCCTTTAGCAGTCCAGCGCTCAAATGCATCTTAGCAAGGATTCACAAACTGCGCCACACATTTCTGAATCATTCGTGTAATCGGTCCAATGATCTCTGAGAGCCTCAAGAAATCCCCCAGAAGCCATTTTAGATATTGATTTGTGGTGGATTTGAGTGAATCTCACGTCCCGCCTCGCCAGATACAGACTGTTTTCCATAAATTTCCGTGTTAGATAGCTTGTTTATGCCATGTAATGTTGTCGACGTACGTTGACTACCAAAGACGGGGTATTCGGCAACGACTAACTCCCCAGCATACTTATTATCCCCTTAGCAGAGTATTTAAGATCTAGATGTCTTAGATACGGTATACTTCAACTTGTTTCGGTAACAAATCTGCATCAAAAAGGAACAAAAAATGGCCAATAGATTGAAAATCCATGTACATTGAGATTTAATCATACGAAGAGCAGAAAGCCGCCCAAAACTGCATACATATTCTCCTTTATTGAAAATATTTTAGGGTGCAATAGAGAGATTACCGGATATTAAAGTTTTCTAAGCGAAATGATTCCATTTTTTATGATGCTCCTAATCGGGGTGGAAAATTAAATATGGGCATGTATGTCTAAAATGCTGCGTGGTCCCTTGAATGACCTTTGTCTAACTATATTCATCCAAGTGGAGGAATGTACATGCATATGTGCATTGTTCCACGTTTTGTTAAATGTATGTTCTTGTAACACAAATTATGCCTACTTTTCATAAACAGTATGATAGTCAAATGCACAGTAATATATGCATTTTCCACATAATGGAAATATCCAGTATTTTATATTAGAATTATCATGCGATACAGGTTTATTACAAAAAAACCATAGGTTTTTAAATAGAAATATTTTGGAAAGTATTTCAGATACAATTATAGTAAATGAGACATCGAGAGAAAGGGAAAATGTCCAAGTCTTTAATCGTACCATCCCAAATGTTCAATGTGAGATCCTCGCGTCTCATGACACGTCTATACGGTAGTCTAATTTGGCCTATACAAGCTGAAGTGTGTCCCTATAAATGCAATTTGAGCACTCGAGCACATTAAACGCTCTCTGCTGCATAGTCACCATAGTGTCATTTACTATTGTATCTGTAATACTTACAGAAATATATATTTTCAAAACCCAATGATTCTTTTGTGATAATTAACCCTGTACATTGCATGGCATGCATTTACATATGATGATAAAAAGTACGTGACATGATGTATCGAGCATAACATAAATTGGATATTATAAAAACGTTTACAGGAACATGCATGGTCTGTACCACGATTAAATCGTACAATATCGAATAAAGTGCAACTGAATATGATTCGTCTTGATTTGCCTAAGTCGCAGAGATCTAAAAAGGGAATAATAGTCACATCCCTCGCAGTTATGCAAAAGAAACAAAAACGAGTCACGTGGTAGGCCTATTCTTGACAATCATGGAACAAAAAATACGCTGGCCCACTGGAGTATTTCGTGTCAAGAACATTCACGTGATACCGTGAATAAAATCTGCATAATCTGTAAAGTTTGGGATATTGCATTTAAAATAGTAGGCTTACGAACAAAATGGAAACTAGAATGGAAAATAATATACAGTATCTGTATATTGCAAAAAGTATTTTTAATAAATATGTAGGCCTTGGGTAAATGCATGTATTTTAAAAATAAATTTTGAAATTATGTAAAATTTAACACAATTAACAAACATTGAAAAATACTGCTCTGCTGAAAAACGTGCGATATTAAATTTGATGCAACTGCCCCTTGTAGATGTATGTTGGCAATCACTGCAAACAGGGGCGTTTTGCCATGCAGCGTTGAAATCAATATTTTACTAATTAATTTTCTTAGACAAATAAGGAAAAAATAATTACCCCCTCATAAATGTTGTTAGAAATTTAGGAAAACCTTTCCCAAATATGGAAAAGTATTTCAGTATGTGAAAACGCAGTGTATGAACAATTGTGATTGGTTAAAAGCTACAATGGACCTTAATCAAATTTCTTCAGCATGCATATATCACGTGACTTTCATTCATTCCATTGGCAAAAATTACACGGTGACAGGGCCGATTCTATGAAAAGTCACTTTATGTAGCCAATATAATGTATATGGCTACATAAGGTGACTAAATTTTGCATAAGGTCCATTCTATGTGTTATGTGGATTCTGAACAATACATGTAATTGAAATAAATTTGTACACAGTACAATTATTTTCGATGTAGTGTGATTAAGTACACTTATAATCACAATGCTATTGATATTACATGTATTTGCAATCCAGTATCCATCATACCCCAGAAATGTCCATGTTTGTATTATTTATCCCATAAAGTTATTTTTAATACAAATATTTCCCCAAAATAAGACTAAATGATGCATCTATATATTTCTAAATGTTTTGCAACATTAAACCAGATGCCCTATTTTTGGTACTAAAGACGATCCTATATCTTATTTAAGATGCATCTGTTCTTGGACATATGTTATGACGTTTTAATATGTAGGTTCGTTAAGGAAAACTACCAACATTCGGCAAGTGTGACGGAGATGCTTCACTCTTTAAATTGGGAATCCTTAAGGGTGAGACGAGAAA
>JAQGBX010006308.1:0-12622 GCA_034698745.1 Megaphyllum sjaelandicum
TTATAAGTACTTTTAACTAATTGTTCTGTTATTGTAGACATATAGTCTACTAGGAAACAATTAAAATGTAATTTCCCATCTTTTTATTTAATTCTATGTTCATAAAACACCTGGCAATAGTTAAAATATCGTTATTAACATGAAAAACATATGTATTGGCACATAAAACGATGTACTGGCACATAAAACGATGTATTGGCACATAAAAACGATGTATTGGCATCAATCATGGCGTGATTTTGAGGGTTTTTCATTATTTGGGGGTGGGGGGTGCAAATTTATACTAATGAGTGCATTTTTTAATTTTATTTTAATTATTAATTGTGTATTTTGCATTAAAAACGGCGAATTACGTTATTAATATTGTGTTTACCGATGTTTTTTGTAAAGGGGCGGGGCTTACGAAGGCCCAACCAATCGCGTCGTGTTTTTTAAATTTTTAGAAAAGGGGCGGGGCTTGCGCTCGAAGCGCCTAGCTGCTAGCGCCCTCTGGTGGCCGAAAACCGAACTATCGCGCACGTCAACACGTGACGTCACGAGCAATGACGTCATTACGCAGGATGGGAGGGCTATACTACTCTCAGCAGGTAGTGTGTTCCAAACTCTGCAAACTCCAGGCCTAAAAAAGAAGCTCTATCTGCAAATCCTACAAAAGGGACGAGTCTTTGGCTGTTAAACGTGGAATCTTTCATTTCACGGCCATCTTGGAAGCTATCGGAATTGGCCAATTTCAGAGGCTGCGATAAAGCCTCGATCGGTGGGCGCATGCATGGAGCCGGCTGAATTTCGATTGGTTTTTCTTCCTAATTCGGCTTTGGGAATTCTCGTCGTTGTTCCTTAACTAGCCGAGAACGGCGCCATTATGCTAATATGGATCTCGTTAGGGAAGTCGTAAAATTGAAACCAGAAGACCGATTTCTGCGCCCAATATCGTAAATACCGCGGCACTTTAAGCAGTAATGCCGAGCCGGAGAACAATTTACATAATTACTCTCATTCGGTCTGCTTTTCACGATAGTCGAAGAAGTTCATTGAAAAGCCAAGACGGAAAAAAGTCCGCGAGACGCCTCTGGAATTGGCGCTGGCTTCTTCGATGGCTTTCCGCACACTGCCGAGGTTGTTGTCCAAAGATTGATGCTGATTCTTCCCCCTCGCATCGATGATCTTCGCCTTGGCTTATTGCTGGCTTGGATGCTTGCCAGACAAAGAGACAAAAGGCCACGTAGAAAGAAAATGATAAAAGGAAATGATGGTCTCTTTCTCGACGGTCTTATGTCCCAGAAGTCTATTCCATCTGTTGAGGAAGATTAGCCATGAGTTTAGCATCCAACCAGCAAACGCTACGGGAATTCATCGACACTTCTGCGGCGGATTCATTACTGGAAAGTACAATTTTTTGATGGAGAAATCGAACTGCGACTTTCTACTGTATAAAGAACCGTTGACATTTAAAAAGGGTGACCATCCTGTCAGGAATTAAGATCGCTGTCCACTTCATCATCGTCATCAGCCATATTCTCAACACCGGTTGGTATCATACAAAGGATCCAATAGATTCTAGCAGATATAAATCGTGTTATCGGTTTTGTAGCAGACAGCGCATCGCATATCAACTGCCATGCCCTCCCCAATTACCCGGGCTTGGGACCGGTAACAATATCGAAGTACACTAAAACCTGTTAAGAGTGACCACCAAAAAAAAAGAATGCCTGAATTAAATTGAAATATTAATGTATATGTGCACTGCACTGTAACTGTATAGACTTTAACATGTACACGTAGTAAAGAAAGTACAGAATCATCGCGTCCAAGGGTTAAAGCAAGATGTAACGTGACTCATCTGTTATCTGATCACTTTTTATGGTACATTGGCAGTGTAAAAACTGCAAAAAGGATAAAACACACACTGGTCACTGTACACAATAGACAGGTGGTCACTGGTCACTATACAGAATTTTTATTAAGGAAATGTACATAGAAAAAACAATGCACTATAAAGTGGTCAACATAAACAGGCGGTCACCATTCAAAGGTGGTCACTTTTCCAGATTATATTGTTATTCACTGTACGTGTCTCATGACATGACCTGCGTCTGCCGAATGGAAGGCGCACCGCTCAGCCACCTTGCTTTTACCATTGAAGGATTATGGTGTTATTAAGAAAGACATGTCTTCCGAATTTACCATTTTCTAGGCAAGTCAGAAATGTGCAAGATGTTGATGTTTCTCTAAAAGCGTGTGTGGAAAATATTCCAATTGCATAACTCGGAGACATGAAACATAAAGGATTAAAAAAGTCATTCTATAAATATGGTGTGTTTTTAACATTGGCAATGCATAAATTAAGTCAATTAAAGCATATGAGATTAATACATTTTATTGCAAGTTTACTTCAAGTATGCAGATTTGAATTTTTGTTGATCATATACCAGCTTGCAGTCAGCTATACAATTGTAGATGGCCTATATTCCTTAATATCATACAGTATATAAAAATAACATTCCTGTATCGGATACATCATTGTGCGTAGCATTTGACGTAGGGGTGCATGGTCATATTTTTATGACTTTTCGACTAATGTTTTCAGGTCAAAAGTTCACCGTGAGCAAGCGCTTTCATGTTATTATACACATTGATGTTTATGTTACTATTGTCAGGCTACTTGACCTTTTATTGTATATGCTAATACTTTTTTCTGACTGCATTGTTTATGGGTTTGTCTATAGTAAATTCTAAAATTAAATCCCAAATTACTCCTGGACGGCATGCACATTGCCATTATCTATAACCAGTCTGTAAATGTGATGTCTGGCATAACTTTTTGTAACTGGTGTTATGGACGACTTAATCAAACTGTAATTCAGGGTCACCTAAATTCAAACGTGAAATATTTAGCGTACCAAGATTTAACCGGACATACTTGGCTTTTCAGAACGAATTGTAATATTTGGCAATATAAAATCCCACTTGATTTTCGGATGATTTTTTTTAGAATTCTCAGATTTTAAACAATGCATGGCGTTACATACGCTCGAGACTTTGATGATAGTAATTCTTCCATTTTCTAGACCGATCGATATTGATTTACCAGTCGTGCCATCGTCTCTTGCTTAAACTTCGAATTTAAAATTACACAATCCAGCGCCAGAAACCGCATTTTATTGGTATCAAGAAAATACGGGGGGTGTTGAAAGCAACCCGAAAGATGTCGTTCATGCGTCTTATTAAACGCAGACTACACATAGCTCATTTGCTGCAACAATGTCGTAACTCAAAAATGGTGATTTTTGATGTATTGCTACAGGAGAACTGTTTGGAGTGTACTTTTAACTATACATGTACATGTATAGTGGAGTGACATATCGGAGCTTACAAAATTCGTCACTGAAGAGCAGTAGTGTCATTATAGCAGTTTTACCTTTAATCTACAATTTCGACGTTTAAAAATCCGTATCCTGAAAAATGAACATTTTTGAGTTATGACTTTGTTGCAGCTAATGGGCGACATTATATGCTGTAATTCAGTTTAGACAATTGTGGAAAATCATGCAGGGCAACAAATAGAATAGCAGCTGAACAAATGTTGGAAACTTGTATGTTCTTTGAAAGTAGGCTACAGTAAAACCAGTTACGGGTGACCACCAAAAAAAATTTTATGTTGGTCACTGTACACAGGTGGTTACTATACAAAGAATGCCTGAATTAAATTAAAATAATGAACATGTGGACTGTAATACACGTAGTAAAAAACCACAAAACCAAAAAATTACAGAATCATCATGTCCAAGGGTTAAAGCAAGATGTAACGTAACTCATCTGCTATCTGGTCACTTTTTAACGTACATTGGCAATGTAAAAATTGGAAAAAAAGACAACATACACTGGTCAATGTACACAATAGACAGGTGGTCACTGGTCATTATACAGAGAATTTTAATGAAGGAAATGGACACTACAAAAAACAATACACTAAAAAGTGGTCAACATAAACAGGTGATCACCATTCAAAGGTGATCACTTTTCCAGGTTTTACTGTATGTTTTGGTTAATTTAACCAACTTGGATACGGCCATACAAGTATATGATGAAAACTTGGCATATACAGTATACCCATATTCCGTCCGGGCATTCACTGCTCGAACGTAGCCATCATGGGTACCCTTGCCCAAATTTCGCTTTCAACGCCCTCTGTTGCTGCAACTATTATTGGTTTCCAGAGTGACCCTGCGTTAATGTTATACGTCTGGGGTGTCTGCACCCTTGCACACGAGAGGATGGCTTTGATTCGCTCTCTCATAAAGTAGAGTTATGGCACTAGTTATAAGTCAGCAGCTGCTACGGCAATAATCCTTTTGTATTTATCTCGCCATCACAATGGCCAGATTCACCGAGTCCTGCATTGCGGGGATCTACTTTAAGACAAGTGGAGCCATAAGATAGGTTTTTGTAGTCGAATTTAAGAGCTTATAAAAGATTTTAGGATGATGGAGGACCGCGAAGCCTTTCGAGAGCGTCTCAGCTTCATTGAACTTTTATTGTGACCAGGGGGTATATTTCCAATTTTTGGAAATCACCTCCCCCCGCGAATCCTTTGTGCTCGTAATTTTCTGCATAAAATGATTTTTTGAAGTTGATTCGAAATTCGGTTTTATTACGACGAGCATTGTGGGCTGTCAATGCTACAATTTGGAGGGACTTTAACAATGGATGAAAGGACTCTCGTATTGATTCGAAGCCACTGCGAGTTTCAAGTATAATTCTACATTACAAGGGTGTGTGTTTTGGGCATCTGTTTGCGGTGTTCAAGGCCGATAATTGTGGTTCGTTTACCGGCCTTCACTTTATGGCGGAGTTGAAACCAATAAAACCAAATTGAAAAGACTCATCATTGCGTTCATAAAATTGATAAATAAACGATCGCGCTTTGGTAATAGCGAAGTCACGTGCACATGTGCAAAATGTCGATCTTCCTAAGGGCCGGTTGCACCAACAGAAGTTAAGAATAACCTAGGGTTAATCTACAGCGTAACTCTAGGTTAACCCACCGCGCTGTATTGCACAGGCACGGGTTAGGAAAAAAATGAATAAAGGTTAATCCAGCCAGTAGGCCGGGTTAACCTCGGGTTATTAGGAAAAACAACATGGCGAACACTGCAGATGAATCTCATAAAGCTAGGGAATTGCGCATGCTACACCACCTGGTCACACAGACAGGATAAGCCAGGATGAACAATCTGTAAGTTAGTTCCTTTTCTAGCCTCCATTTTGGTTTCAGTGCGTTAAACATGGGTTTCTTAACCCTGAGGATATTTCATCGAGAGTTAATTGGTGAAACACAACCATCTAACCCGAAGGTTAACCTGGAGTCAAAGTTTAACCCTAGGTTAGTAAACCTAAGATTATAACCTACAGTGTATACGTTGATGAAACCGGACATAAACGATTTTTTTTTAAAATCAACTCGCGTGTACTCCGAATATATAAAAGTTTCTATGCATGTACTTACATGTATTTTTTAACAGTAAATGAGAACTTTGATTTTTCTTTATTTTGAATAACGTTTTCAATTTTCGCTAAATGCAACATTAAACGTGGAAAGGTGATGCAAATGATGCTGGATGTTGTCTCAAGCCAGGTACTATCAGGCATTTGGGTAGGAATTCGTTGGCACTTTTTGCCCGCTAAGTGGCGAAGTAAATTTTTTACTGAAAAAAAGTGCCAACGAATTCCTACCCATAGGTCTGGAATTTCATATAAGCAAAGAATGAAAGCTTAAATAATTTTTTTTTCCAATTTCAACTAAATAAAAGCATTAAAATCCGAAACTTTTTGACTAAACTTCTTATATACGAGCGTACATGTAGGCCTACTAAGAACAATGTCATTTGGAAATGTTAATTTGGTAATGAATTGAATTATGATTTGCATCGGCAATTTTAATGTTAAGGTTTGAAGATGGCTCGGTACTTGCAGTAGTTGCAGAGTGAAAAACTGTGGACTGAGCTCGGATAAATTAAAATATTCTTTACAATATACAGTATATGATGTCTTCTTTATTCTGAAATCGGTACAAAACGCATGGCTAAAGTAATGGCATTTCTTGGTGACGTCATGCTTGAGTAATTTTTGATAAAGGACTGCACATAATTCCGAAAATGGCATTAAATTGAATGGGAGGGTTACGTGTCCTGTCTGAATCGATCAGATTTAAGTTTCATTAATAATAAAGTTGCGTGCCCAAGAGGGCCCTTCTTCGCCAGGCGACGGATTTGGGGAACCTTGCATTTCTGGCTCAGTCGTTTCAACTAGTTCTTTATTTTCATTAAAAAGCTGTTTTTTCTACTCCCCTTTCCCTCATTTTTCTTGTTTTCTTGCCTAGTGTGTTTTCATCCAGTCTTCCATCCCTCGGAAAAAAACGCAAGAAAAAAAAGCGTTTCTCTGTGCTCATTCACTTCATCAACTTCAAACAACTATCGGACAACCACAATCAGGGAGTTCAGTAAACGATTGTCAGTCCTATTTAATGGCAAAGTACGTACGTCGAATAGCAAGGATTGTGATCCAGCAAGCTGGACACGTTGTCCAGCCTCTTCTCCTTTAATAGATTTTTTCCTCTTCTTCTCATAATTGATTTGGTCCGTACGAAATCTGTTTATGTATGCCATTGTGCTTCCACGGACACTGGCGATGCAGGAGTGGTCACTCTACGGTCCGACACATCCAACGATTTGTAGTTGCTAGACAAACATCTGCTGGGGGCTTTCAAAAAATGCTCGGCCATCGCTCTGTGGGTAACAAATTAATTGGATTACGACGCAACGGAAATGTTTCGAACAATTAAAAGTTGGACACGCTTTGTGCTGGGAGGGCAGAAAAGTTCAAGAAAATGGCGCCACTCTTACTTTCATCTGTGTATTAAGTTTAATATAAAAACCAGATGAAAAAAATAAAATAAACGACGAACCGATTCTTACTACGATTGTAATTCTATTAGCGTCGTCGGTTGTGAAAAACCAGAAGCAAAAGACGATGAAAAGATGAAAATTCTTCGGTTTTTTACGGAACATCTGACTAACGTACGAGCATGGACATCGATTGTAAAAGAACTCAACAAGGAAGGAAGAAGACGAACGTACCCTAAGGGTATAAGACTAATTCTGGATTACAGTATAGCTAAAAGTTCGTGATTGTTTGTGGAAGAATCAAGAAAAAAATAATTAAATAATTAGTTACTTGCCGCATGGTTAACTTACCCAAATTGGTCCTTTTTTTTTATTTATTTTTTTAATTAATAATTATTATTTGTGCTGGTTTGTCTACTTATAAGGTAGATGATTGGCATTTGAAGGTATGCATAAATGTATGTCCTTTTGTCATAGCTTTGAACTTACCTAATTTATTTCACTTCAGTTGTTGTGATTGTTGGTGGACCTACATGTACATGTATGTCTATATGAGGGATTTGCATACTTGCCTATAGGTTCTTGAGGGTTTTTTAAAATTATTTCCATGAAGTTTAGGTTAGTTACGTGTACAAAAAATGACTTACCTCTAGTCTGTATGCTTCCTATTCTTGGTTCATCGAATTCTTCGCAGACGTTATAAGCCAAACGCCGGTTCATGTCAAGTTGTCAAAAGTATACATGGTGAAAATAAAATCAGGATGGCTACAGGTCAGGGAAGTCGGGGAAAAGTCATGGAAAATAAGTGATCAGAGAAGTCAGGGAAATTAAAAACGAAAATATTGTGGCAATCCTGAAAATCCTGATTATTGCAGTAGTCTAGCTGAGACATTCCATTTGCTATTGATCAGTGTTCGAGTAGATTCATTCAGCGCATGCGCCAATTGTCTTCGCTTGACGTTTAATTGACTCTGAGCAAATGCCCATCGGTTTTGAATTGACTACCGTATTTTAACGACTATAAGACGCACTTTTTTCATGAAAAATTGCCTCCAAAATTCAGGTGCGTCTTTTACTCGAAATTAATACAAAAATGTCCATTACAAAAACGTCCATTACAATGTTCATTACAAATATAAAAACGCTCTCGATGGCAGTAAAGACCATCTTATATATGAAGAAGATGACGATGAAGAAGAAGAAGAAAGTTCAAATGACGATTTTCAGAGCCTTTAAAGGTCAATTCAGTTTTATAAACTAAGATTTCATTTAGTCTGGCTTTGCAATCTACGGTAATAATAAAAATGGTATTTTTTTAAAAAAAATTGCTTAAAAATTAAGGTGCGTCTTATAGTCCCTATAGCGTCTTATAGTCGTTAAAATACGGTATGAGTAAATATGTTCTGCTGAATTCAATTGTCTATAGAAGCGGCTCGAATGCTTTTTGGTTGATCCCTTGCATCAAAGTATATGCTTCGCCTTGCATTCAAAACTTCCTGTGTACTTAGCGATAGCGACGAAATAGGCCTAATAAACGAATCATGACCGCAGCGCCCCCATACCACTTCAGCAAAGGCGCTTCATGGAAGCACGTTTCGCCCACATACAAACATACATCTTTTGCATGTATATATAGATTGCTAAATAGGAAAAGCAACGCTCGTTTTGTCTTGACCTCGAGTCACAGTCTTGGGCAAGCTCACATCACGTGATTGGATATTTAAAATTCAGAAAATGGCTACGCTGTCGTCTTAAAGCGTGGAGAAAAAACGTAACTCTGATAGGCTTTTTCAGATAGATTATTCATAACAAGCGATTTTGACCAATAGGATGCTTGGAAGCGATACATTTTCGAAAACATTTTTTTATACATCCATTATGCGCATAAACGTGTATTGACCCCTGGCTGTTCAGGCTTGATGAAAGGAAATTATTTATGCATTTCATCCGTGTCAGGCCTTGTCCATTTCTGCATTATATCATGGCGTATATAAGCAGTAATACTGTATATATATAGGAAAACCAGAAAAAAGTAAGTGCATCTGCCGGAATTTTCGTTCACATTTCCCTCAAGTTATTCAATAAATCGCTATGCTATATAGTGTGTAAGAATCAAGCTCGGTACAAGAGACTGCACTTGGCAGGGACTCTTTATTTATTTCTTATTCAATAGGCCTTTTCTACGAAGTGTGAGCGTGAAATTCGAGAAAAGGTGATCCCAGTGCGCTTTTTATGGCCATTTGTTTTGCATGATGCGGATACCTCGTCGTTATTATGTCGCAAATTCGCATTGAATGCGAAATATTGGATATATTTTGCCACTTCCTCCCGCCTTATATTGGGCTTTGTTTGCTGGCCGCTGCGCTTCTCAACTGCAATTTTGACTTCTTCAACGACATAACGCCTCCAAAATCCAATTTCAAAGTGGCGGAAGAGAGCCATTTATTGTGATGAATGCGCGGCTGAGGTTGCTGTCTTCGGGCCTAATACGAATTTGCAAAAAAATATATCTATATAGAAATAGGATGAAAAGAAATTCGTGTCGTTTAGTTCGCACTTATTCGCAGCTCGAGCTGTGAACTGATGGACTTTAAAAATTGTAATTCTCTATAACCAGCGAACTATTTTTTAAACTCGTCGCTAGGTGGAGGGTCGATCTTTGGTGCGTTGGATTCACTTTTGATACACAACGACATTCTCTGTATATACAATGTATAAGCTGCTCATCTTTCCAAGGCAGTTGTTTGGGAAAATATGTCCCGTACAAGATCAAAATTTAAAAATACAGTAAAACCTGTTAAGAGTGACCACCAAAAAAAATGCTATATTGGTCACTGTACTTAGGTGGTCACTATACAAAGAATGCCTGAATTACATTAAAATAATAAACATGTAGACTGTAATACCTGAAGTAGAAAACCAAAAAAGTACAGCATCATCATGTCCAACGATTAAAGCAAGCTGGTCAATTTTTCAGGTACATTGACAATGTAAAAATGGCAAAAAAGACAAA
Source organism: Megaphyllum sjaelandicum (assembly GCA_034698745.1). Lineage (NCBI taxonomy): Eukaryota > Metazoa > Arthropoda > Diplopoda > Julida > Julidae > Megaphyllum > Megaphyllum sjaelandicum. The sequence goes on from JAQGBX010006308.1 coordinate 9,916, forward strand.
TTAACACAATGGTCAATGTACACAATAGACAGGTGGCCACTGGTCACTCACTATACAGAGAATTTTTATGAAAGAAATGTACACTAGAAAAAACAATACACTAAAAAGTGGTCAACATAAAAAGGTGGTCACTTTTCCAGGTTTTAATGTTCACTCTTACCGTTGTATCTATACGGTGAATAACCTACAGAATTACCAAACCAATATTTCATAACACATTTTTAATTCCACCCACTTCTCACACTACGAAAGTATAAATAGCCACCCATTTGAATTACAGCCATATTTCAAATTAAAATACCTTTTTTGTTTAAAAAAATTTACCTTTCAAATCAGGATGAACCCAAATCATATCTACTTTAAAAAGGGTACGTTCAAACCTGATCTCTCAGCTCCTTGCATATTATGCGACGAGCAACTTCCAGCCTGGCCTCTATTACTAACTAACTGCACCCACCCAGAAATTAAAAAACTTACAACAAATAAACTCCCCAAAATTGATAATTTTTATATTTTTTTGTAATCATGTCTGTCAAACCCTCGTGAGCCCACTATGTGGATATTATACAGAGCAGCCTTACTCTATGGAGAGAGGGACCAAGAATAATACTCAGCTACTATTCTATAAAAAAAAGTACGCATCATAACAATAACCTAATCATATATTATGTATCATTGTTCTTTATTTCTCCTATTATGTATATTGCTTTGTATTGTTCATTACTATCATGTTGTATCATATTATTAATACGTCATCAGAGCTGAGTCTCTGAGCATGCACGAATAAATCTATCTATATCTACAGTTATCTTCGTAAAATATCTGAGTAGCGCTATTCTTACAACTAATTCCTTAAGATCCTCACAAATTTGAGATCAGATGTTCGTAAGCGTGCACTTAAAGTTCTACAATTGCATTCTGCAAGGTGTCATGGATATATGCGAGTATACCCCCGCGCCCTCTATGTTTTGATCGATCGGGAAACCGCCGTATCTCACCGCATCTCGTATAAAACGCACTTTCAATTAGAATAACTGGTAGAAATCCCTCCGATGCCACGCTGAGAACTCTCGTATATAGATATTCATTTTGAATCGCATTCTTTTCCAGCATTTTATTTCGGAGCTCTTTTTAAATTATCAATCGTACACGCAGTCTCGACATTTGCTGCCGTTGATAAATTACCCCTTTTGTCCTCCTTTTTATTTCGCAATTAGTCAAAAGATGACACGCAGCGTCTCTTATATTCTCTCGGATGTCATCTTCATTATCCGAGCTTAATATCTACGATAAAAGACTCGTACATGTATATAAACGTACGATTTTCGTATAGTATAACCCCAGTTCGGATGACGCTTCGTTTTATCAGCGTTTTTGAATATCGCGTCTATTAAGAAGAAAAAAAATGTGCGAAGACGTTAGACGGTGCGTCGTGACTGATTAATGAGCGGTTAATGTCGTTGGATTTGGAGGGAGTAATTCCTTAATGATTTCTTATTCGCCCCCCTTGCTCGTCCCCCCTGCTCCCCATCCACGAAATACCATTAGTCAGCTGTACCTGATCCGTGCAAAGCGAATCTAATTAATGAAGGCGTGTAGTTTAGTGAATTTAGATCCGTATCGCGGGATATGAGATGCGAAGACGCGTACATGTCACGTAGCGCTACAACATCCCGCGAATTAATCGATATTTTCCTCACTGCATCGCTTATGTATAATTATAGAAATCGCTAAATGCCACGGAGAAGCTGTTTAGAAATTAGTCGACGAACGGACTCTATAGCTGACTCATTTGCAATTCTTGTACATAGGGGGGACACGGTGGATGCTATGCCCCATTAAACAGCCCTGTATATCCCCCCTAGATTGCCTTCATCTAAAGCTCCTATAGGGATCCCCAAATTAAAATTTTTCTCTTTTTGTATTTTCAGAATTGCTCGGCACTGGAAGGAAAATTAACATCAACGCTCAAGATAGTGATGGGTATGTACTTACCTTAATGCTTTGTTACCAGGAAAATGATCCGAAAACGCTTGGTCATGAATGTCTCACTTGTATGAAATGACAGACAATCGTGTACAGTACCTATTCTCTGAGTTCTCTCCTATTGTACACATGCAATGTATTTCTATGTATTCTGATTGTATTCTTGGGGTAGATGTATGTGATGTCTATACATGTATACGCCATTTCTCAGGGTGGCCACAGGTCAGGGAAAAAAGGTGGTCATGGGAATTTGTGAGTGGTCAGGGAAATTTTCCCAAATAAAGCAAAATGCTATCCATGCACTCAGTCTGCTAGCAGCTCCATCTGCAATCCTCTTCAGCTAGACTTGCAACAAAATCTAGTGTTTTGCCAAGCTTCTCATTGCTATTGTTATTTTATTTTTCATTATGACAAAAAAAATTGGTATGCATTAACGAGTAAGTTTTGGTCAGGGAATTTGGGATTTTAGTCAGGGAGAAGTCGGGAAAAAGTCAGGGATCAAATCAGAAAGCCCTGATTTCTATGCCTTTTCCTAAACTGGAATAAAGCATTTATCATCCTTATTATTATTATTATGAAATAAAAGCTGTGATCCATAATTCAGCGCTTTTTGCATCGCAGATATTAGGGCAACTCAAAATGCCCGTGCGTATCTGCGTACCGTGCGTATTTGCGTACTTTGACCACTAGCGCCAACCAGCGGGCAAACCATCGGTAATTT
>JAQGBX010006309.1:0-12622 GCA_034698745.1 Megaphyllum sjaelandicum
ATACATGTAGTTAGTACAGTGAAGTAATGCAATATATACTGTACAAGAACTATACAAAAATATTACACCATTTCGATGTAGTGAACATGATTTGAAAACACATTTAAAAAAATATTTGGGATAGTTTTTTATAATATATTGATTGAAGCACTACAGTAGAACATCATTAAGAATAATTCGCTTTAAACGAATTTCAGTTAGTACGAACGCATTTCCAGTCTACATCTTAGGGTATGGACAAATAATGTTAAATTTTCGTTTGAAACGAATTCTGAATTCGGCTACTATAAATTTACGACAAAAATGAATGAATTTTCGAGTTATTCTCCCAAAGTTATACGTTTGAACAAACTTTAGACAACATAAAAAAGAAACGTTATAACGGGGAATTCCCCGATAAAAGTTACAGCATCTTCCCATTCTTCTTCCAAACTTCGATAAAACTGGTTCTTATTGTTGAAATCATGATCTGCCTGACTTCATATTATAAAACCAATACCGTTTTAAACGAAAAAAAATTTACGTCTCTTGAGATTTGCCATAACTTTTGGCAAATCAACTTTAGTCCTTTAAATCCTTGAGAACAAAGCCTTGAATGTGACCATTTTTGGTGCAGATAAAGGCAACAGATAAGCCCCTAACAAAAGGAATAGATGTCATGATGACACAATGCCCAATTACTTGGTCAGTAATGGTGAAAATCTCAACTAATTCCAGTATGGAAAGGTCAAAACATTATAGAAAAGGTCCAAAACAAGCTCATTATACCATGAAAGTCCTTTTGTGTCTCCAGAGAGCCAACAGGCGTATATCAAGGAGTATCATTGCAAGTTATTCGCATACTAATGAAATATGCATGTGTACAAAATGCTGCGTTATCACACCTAGCCTCGTAAGTGGTTCATTACAGAGTCTGTCATAAACTTGCGATATTTACAGCAAGGCGTGGTCATTCATGCGCATTTGTAATCGAGAATTATTTACATTTAAACCCAGTAAATATTCTTCTTGCGTGCATTTGAAGCACCAGATCTATTTTACTGAGCAGATAAAGATAACCAGAATTACAGCAAACATTACCATACATCATCAGCCATTTTCCACGAATTAATTTAATTGGGCTTGTCATGCATCAAAAATTCAAAAAATAATTATTAGTCATAATTTCACTACTTCATCTTATTTATTGCCGGCATGATATGCGTGACAAACAATGAATAAAACTATAGTAATTTTGGTACGAATATAGGTGTATAATGACTAAAAATGTTCTTGAACAGTTGTTCAAAGTCATCATCAAACAAAAAAACATGCCATGGCCAGTTGCGGAGAATTATGAAGTTTTCATAACGACATGCATTTTAGAAATTTAGAGAATGCCAAATCTTTCTTTTAATCATGGACACAGATTTGATCTATAATAAGACCCATGATAACTCTACAGTATATTGGAACGTGATAATAGGTATTCATATTCCGTGTCCATGTATCAGTATACAGAACAGATAAATTCATAAAAAAGTATTCTCACTTTTCTGGGACACAGTATTGACTGCACTTTCTAAATCTTTGAAAGATATCAAAGCCGAACTGCTCTAAACCATGCAGTCAACATGTTCAATTGCAAGAGATGTTAAAAATGCAAGTTATTTTCAGCTAGTTGGAAAATCAAAAAAAAACACGTCTTTTTTAAAACACTATTTGTAACAACACTTATGGGATACAAAACACAACATCTTTGTGTTTTATGTTCCAATGTATATGTGTTCCTGAGTTCTTGCAGATAGTGTTTCAAGTCAATTTTCATAGTTCTGGTGCATTTTACACTTTATGTTCCTAAGTATGTGTGTTGCTGTGTTCTTGCAGATGCTCCAAATCAATTTTCATAGCTTTGGTGCATTTTGCATTTTATTTTCCTACGCACTTCAGTGTTCTTGCAGATAGTGTTTCAAATCAATTTTCATAGTTTTGGTATATTTTACATGTTATTATCCTATGTACTGTATAGGTGTTCCTATGTTCCTGCAGAATTACAATTTTGAAATTCACTTTTGATATGAAACACAATGATTAATTTTTGGAACTCATATTTTGTTCCAAAATACTTTCAGTTGTGTTCTGACAGCTTAGTTTTAACTTAGTGTATAAACATCATACAAACGTCACAAGAAAATCTCCTTTGAAATTCTTTGTTTGTATTCACTAAGTACAAGTAAAGAATTTGGAGGAAAAAAATGAAGCAACTTTTAAATTTCGAAGCAAACTTTCAAACATTGGAATCTGCCTACTCAGCATAGCTCCTGTTTATTTTTGCATAGCCCTTTTTACGCAACCATTCAGACGTATTACTATCAAGAGTAAATAGCGAAACTTTACTGGAAAAAAAAGAAATCTACAAGATCTACGAAGCAAACAGCAAAATGACCAGAGTCATTGAGTGGGCATCGCATGACACGCATTCAACATTTCTTTGTACTGACCACAATCCGTGTTCCATCATTGCTCAACTTAGTCTACTTTGTTAACCCTTGTGATTCCCTCTTAGTTTTTCATGTCCATTTACTCAACGTTGACAGTGACAAATTGACCATCAGGTAAAACTCGGCCAACGTTTTTGAATGCGTCCAAAAGCTAGACGGAAGTAAAAAATTACGTCTGCGTTGTTGTTTTTGTTTTCCAACCGGGGGTTTTAGCTGCTTTTGCGCTACATGCACATCAATTCTGTCAACTTTTGTTTTATTCTGATTGCAACGAAGCACGCGAGGAATCCACGTGAATATGAGTTCAAATTATAATTAATTATTAGCCGGTGCAGGCAATTTCCAGGCCACCTATTTCGCATTATACAAAACATGCATGTTTGAGCGACTGGATTTGCGTGGGAAAAAAAGCACATGTTCCAGTTTGATATTGCTTCTTATAAGTACAAGTAAGAGTCCACAGTATTCCCCATCCGACGTTCATAGTTGGCAAGTTTTCCAATTTCGCTTGCACATCCGAAAGATGACAAATGATAACGGCACTGAAAATTGCAGGTTATGGCATAATGTTTGTCGAAATATCCATGTTGAAACATTGGAAACTGGCATAAGACAATATAATCGAATTTCCTAAACCGTTACTGGAATTTCTACCAACAGTTTGGCTTGCAGACAAAGAGACTAAGTGACTTTAAGAGCAATGATATTATAAACGGTAAATGTCAAATTAGTTGTTTCATTCGATTAAGTGTTCGAAGCAACGAAATTACTGAATATAGATTTTAAACAATACTACTGTATATGCAATTGAAAATTAGTTGTATCCATCATAGCTGTTCTATTTCAATTAGAATTAGTTTCAGACTAATTACGAGCAACAAATTTCACGTATTCAAGTCACGTGCTTCAGCTACCAGAAGACATCAATAAAGACCTCTTCTCATTAGCGGTCAGTTCATCCAATTCTTTTAATTTATTATCAGTCCCATTTGGCAACTTCTACAACTTGCTCTCTTCCAGGGTGGTGATTCACATTAACTCGTCATGACCACATCACGTGAACTCCTTCGCTGACTACTTCAAAACAAACTTAAGCACTGCAATCACTTAGCAATAAAGCAAGAAGCATAAAGCAAGAAAAAATCTGGATTATTGCAGCTTTCCATCTCCAATAGTTACCGGGATAAGATAGTTAACCAGAACAAAGTGAAGCTTTATCTAATTAGATCCCCTCGCGTCATAATGAGGAACTAGCCGATAATGGCCTGCGGCGCTTTAGCTTTTGACCTAGCTGGGTCACAAGAACGGCGGATTGACCGTGCATGAGGCCCTGGCGGATGAGGCCATCATTATACGATGGATCACGTGTTATCTCATAGGACTGGATGATGGATCAAGTCCAAACTCAGGCAGAGTCCACACTCCTCAAGGAGTTGTACTAACCAACATACTATCACAGCTATACGACTGACCAAATGCAACTGAAGACAATAATTTATATTTCGCTAGCAAAAAAACCCGGCCTTGCCCTGGTAAAAATTGTTGTTTGATTTTCTAACCCCTTTTATTCGATCCTCTTCCAGGCCCAGGGGCAAATTAAAAAAAAAGATTTATGGCTTTGAAATTCCCCATGGAGTTGCCGCTCCAAGGGGGTTTGCCATGAGTGGCCAATCATATGGAAGCCAAACTCAAAGCCAGTTAGCCAGCCAGTCATGGAAAACCAAGATGGAGTCGTTTTCTATTTTATACATATAGATTCCAAAAAAAAACATTTCATTTAGAATTTGTTTGAAAAAGTGGCTCAGAAATGGCTATTACTATACTATTTAAATCACACCTGTTTAAATGGTGGCGCTTACATATGGAAGCTCTGCAATAGGGCACACCTGGCACTCTACCCTGAGACGCACCTATGCGCTTACTGGCTTACCAGAGAGCCCTCAGTTAGAAAGGAGTGAACCATCATCATCATCTCACAAACTGAACACTCGCCACCTGGTGGATTACTTCTTCTGCAACGAGTATACTGTTAAGGTAATCACGTGAATACCCACGATAACGCGACGTTGGCGGAAGTAAGAGTGCGCTAGGCAAACTTAGCATGCATCCACATCAATAAATTGCGACAACAATTTCCTTTTCTTCCCGGAAAGTGCACATTTAATTTTACGTTGAATTTAAGGCCTCCTAGTGAAAAGCGTTCAAAAACGATGATGAGATTTCCTCCAACAAGGCAGACACCGTGTTTGTATTGAGCCGTGCTACAGTCTCCCCTTTATGGGTCACCTGGGAGGAATAAAAAGGAGAAGTTTCCCCAGTTATGGGGTCCAAGCAAACGATTGCTAGGATTGCAACTCCCCGTACAATCTCGATTTGAAAATTTTCATCTTTTGACTCAAGTGTTGCAAATTCGCATTAACAGGAGGGATGGAGCCAGTCCGCCCTAAAGATCCAATCTTGTTCCTCTCGTGTAATGCATACACGTAACGGCCTACGTGATTAAACTTTGACATTTCCACGATGTTCTCCAGCTAATCTCATTTGTTACGCTAACGCATCTGACATCTCGTTAACAAATTGCCGCCCTTCGTCAAAGAAGATGTGTTTTAAACTTTAAATATGCCATTTGCAATCATGCACTTCATGCTAAAGCAAGATAAAAATGAACTATGTGAACACATATAGAGAACAGAAAGAATCCCGAGGAGCTTTTGGTGAACCTTCCCAAGACGAACTTTCCATCGGATATTGGATTTTCGATTTTCTGAAGTCAACATTTTGTTTTTCTTTTCTTGTTTATTGTGCACTGTATACTTGCGCATTTCCCAATGCACATTTTATTTTATGTCGAGTTCAACGTATTGAATCATAAAAATCCATTTTATGACATTTAAAAATGAATGACACGTGGGCATGCATAAAATGACCTAACATATACGAGCGTACTAGTCAATTTATTATTCTTAATTGGGAGTTCCCTCCTTGCTCCATCATAGGATGAGCAACTGAAATTTGGTAATTTTAATTGTTCTTGTTATGACTGCTTAGCTCATACTCGTGACATTATTACAAGGTATATTTTCATCAAATCAAAAAAAATCAAAGCAAAGTCTATTCATACAATAGGAAAAGAAATGGAAAGGTTATTAGAACAACAATTGTTACACGTATTACATTTATTTCAGAAATAATGAAAAGAACATCGAAAATGATGAAAATTTTCAATAATGAAAACAATATAAAACAATAAAACCTTAGAACAATTGTATTCCCATTTCAGCGTTTCATGCTAAGATTAGCGCACGGAGTTGAATGGACCATATACAGAGTTCCTTATGGGGCTGCATCACGTGATCTTCTCATCGAATCAATAACTAAAATAACATGCTTCGGCAATGCCAACGGGTAATTTTAACCAATGGAATGAAGGAAATGTCACGTGAAATCTCCATGCTGACGAAATCTGCGTGAGGTCCATTGAATTGACAGCGAAAAACCCAAAATACGATTTGAAAATTATAATTATGTCCGAGTTATTTTTTTATCTCGAAAGGAACACATAAAGATTCAAGGTTTCATTTTCTCTACATTTTCCAGTCATATTCAAAACATTTTAGATATTTGCTTCAGAAACTCCTGAAGAAGTACTTGTAAATAGTAAACGAATAAGTTGATAATGAAACAATAAGCAAACAGAAGTTGATAATCAAGATAGGATGATTTTAAGTGATTGCCACGTGGCACTGTTTGTGCTGACTGTACAGTATTAGATTGAAATGAATTGAAAGAACCAAAGACTCTAAAGACTGAAACTGAATAAACCACTCAGATGATGCTAACTCCATTCACCATCCAAGAATATGACCAAGCCAAATTGGTCATTTCACTTTTATTTTCCTTGTTGGTGAGTTCGTGGGCGCGGCCATGTTGCCGCGCATCCGCTTCCGCCCAAATCACTCTCCTAAAAATGGGACGATTAAGAGCTCAGCCCTATACAGGGTGCCATAAAGTGCGTGGGGCAGGGCATCATTCACGGCAGTGACAATGCATCGGTGGTGGCATTGAGTCATTCTCCCATTTTTTATCCTCATTTAATGCACCGATGGATTTACGGAGGCCTACAGATGCCAAAATACACGTTGGGGAGATGAGTAAAATCGTCATAAAAATACCTTGAGGCGCCACATTCGGAGCCTCCTGGCGGCGCAATTATATTAGCGCAGAGGACGGAGCGAATACGCCCATTTGCAAGCGTTGCCATGGCAGCGCAGGGGGTTGACAGGGAGGTTACGTACCCATTACTGAGGCCATTTCAGGTAAACAGCAACGTACTTATACGCACCTTATATGAATTCCATAGAACATGCCGTCTTAATTTATTATCCTATGTAAATTCATGAATTCTACAGAACATGTCAAAAATGTAATGCACCTTAGAAGTTTGCAAGAACTCTAAAGAACGTATATTGCACCTTGAAAAAAATAAATCAACAAGGAAAAATGCCGAAATGGTCCCATTTTGAATTAAAAATTTTTAATGAACTGAAAATGTAACTATAATCTGTAAGAATCTGTATAAATAAAATAGAAAACGACGCCATTTTGTTTTTGCGGCTAGCCAATCCTGTTGGCGTTTGTTTGTTTGCTTGAGCTTGGCAAGTCCATACGATTGGCCGTTCGTGGCACCCCCCCCAGGAGCGCGAACTCCGTGGGGAATAACAAGGCCATAAATCTTCTTTAATTTGCCCCGGACCATACAACCGTCAAACAGGTTTCCCGTCAACCATCCGGGATGTATCCAGGTCATATAGCGCCATCTTTTGGAGCCAAAGGACAGCTAAATCTGACTCTTCATCGCATTAAAGGGGTTAGAAAATCATAACACAATTTTTACCCGAGAAAGGCCGGGTTTTACCGCTAGTTATTAATAAAAAAACGGAAGAGAGAAATTGACGTTGGGAAAAATGCAGTTGCTTCTTCCAAGTTAGTATCTTTGATATCAGAGTTTGCTTCACACATTTTTAAGAGTTTAAAATCATTAAAGTTTAGCCTTAATGATTTTAAACTCATTTTTGACCACCGTTAATTGGGCAGACAACATAACATAAGATTTGGTAACGAACTTCTCTTCAAGTACGTCACACGAGGTAATTTATATCCCAAAATTTGTTGCCAGACATATTATTGCTTGATATTTTCCCGTGTGTTGGGAAAAATTTCCATCGCAAATATATTTCCAGGATAGAAAATAATCCTATATCTGCGCAACTAATTCCTGGAAAGAAACTGATGTCATAAGTTTTACAACCATGCGCAAAAGTTTCTTTCTGTTGAACAGCCAATCTTAAAACAGTGCTGCAATTTCGTAAATATCGTAATTATAATGCAATTATATACTGAAAATATCGCTCCATGTACATGTGCAGCAACAAGAAACTGTTTCAGTTGAAATAAATTTCCTGCAATTTATCACAATTTATTTCTAGATATAATTTGCTTCGTGTATTTATGTCGCATATATTATTTCCATAGATGTTTCCACATTAGATATTGATCCTATTGTGAGCAACTTATTTCTGGAAATAAAGTGACGTCATTGGTTTAACAGTTAAGCAGGAAAAGAATGACATCTGAATAAGCAGTGCTGCAGTGTTGTCGAGTTAGCTTACATACAATTTGCTATATACTCTAGGGATATATTCAGAAATGCATTTCTCCGTGTAAACAGGTATGGGGCAACATCTTTTCAGTTGAAATCAATTGCCTACAATTTCATGCAATTCATTGCTTGATATTTCCCTATATGTGTTTGAAAATATATCCAGCGCAAATATTATTTCCAGGGATATTTCCACATTCGATAATGATCCTATTGTGAGCAACTTATTGCTGGAAACAAACGGACGTCATTGGTTTTACAGTCAACACTCTAAGAAATAATGGTGAAATTAGGTGTTTTCCAACACCCAAAGGTATTTACTTGCCCATTTTGAGGTATTTTGAGGTATTTTGAGGTGTTTAAGAATATCTTGGTGTTTACAAACACCTAATGGTATTTCTAAACTCCTAAAAAGGTTTTTAATAAAAAAAACGTTGAAAAGGTGCTTATAGATACCCTTTATGGGAAACCCATGAAAAGGCACAACTAGTGAGGCTCTCTGAAGCGAGTCGAGGTAGCAGAGTGGTAGCGTGAGGTATCCAAGAATGAAAGGTTGAAGGATCAAATCCTGGTATGATTCCAAAATAAATTTGGAAGTAAAACTATATCGGCACGTGATTACTATGTATGTTTAAATTTACATGTACACCAGTTGGTGTAATCCAAGGAAATATTGGTGACGTAACTGGAAACCGCAAATTTTTGAGAGAAAAGAAAACACCTTTTTTGGTATTCTGGAACACCTCTTGTGGTATTATGGTTGAGGTATTCCATAAAACCCTATCTCAGAGGTTTTCCATAACACCTACAAAGGTGGAGTATTTGTGACAAGCAAAACACCTTTTTTAGGTGTACCGAAGTACCTTTTTTTCTTACAGTGTGGGCGCACGATTAACATCATGCCAGACTTTTAGAAAGAATGATTGAGCTACTAAGGTCATTTAGATCATTCTAAAAAATTGGAGTAAAAGTGACCTAGGTGTGGCATTGTCCTTAATAAACGACTTACCTCGAGTAACAGGTTGAGACCTGTAGGGCGGAGGAGGACCCAGTGGCACTGGCTGAAGTTCGACCGGAGGTTGCCCATTAAATTTATCCTCCAAAAGAACAATAAGTCAATCACAAGAACTCTAAAAAGTTTCCAAGTTTCATAAAAGTTTCCAGGACTTACTTTCAATACCTTAAAGAGTTTGATTGATCAGATTTTTGAAGACGACAGGACAAAAGACGCGATAGTATCAAACAAGGTAGTAATTATTTTGTGTACATCTAGATATACACTGTATATTGGTTGATTATCTTTCGGACTACAACAAAAAGATTGTCGAGATCCTTCACATTCTTCAACTAGCACTGTCAATTTTCAAACAGTTTTTTTAAATACAAATTTAGAAGTGCAATTTTCATTAGCTAGTGAATATCCTGTAAAACCTCTTATAATAAAACTAAATTGGTAGTTGTACCAATCTTCCCCCGGCTTCCTACTCGGGTTGCAACCTGTCTCTCAGTAGCCATGCATATAATTTGTATACACATCTACTGATAACCACAGGTTTGTAGTTCCCTAAATCCATTGTCCTTCCCTTTCCCTTTGTATATTAATTCCTTTTACACATCATTTGGTGAGATTCGCATTTTCGATAAAATCACCAGTTGTCGAGAGGTGCATGGTTTAATAAATGACATCAATATTACAATGTTCCAACGCAAAATTTTAGATTAAAATTCGATTGAATAGATTTTTCCACATCTAAACACATGAAATATAGTATATGTACTTGTACTGTAATGTACATATTTAGGCTACATGTAAATATCATCGGAATTTAATTATTTGAGATGTAAAAAAAATTCAATCGGATTCGACTATGCCGAGTTTCTTGTGGCATTTGGGACAAGTGTGTAACCTTCTACGGTATTCGCAGTCGCAGTTGTCGCAGTGGCAGTTGCAGTCGTCGTCTCCTTCACTAATGATCAATGCAATGAGGACTCTAAAAACGGAAATAAACGTAAACAGAGTCAGATGGCTTTACAAACCTGCTTGGATTAATTTGCGCCATCTACCTTCAAGTTTCACTGTTTCATTAATAGCTCAGGGAATTACTTGCAGGCAGATGCCGCAGAAAAATAATGTGCATTTGAAACTTTTTTTTCCACAAGCACTCTGATTCGACGACAGTGACGATGCTTTTCTCGCAGTGTTTGCAGACGAGGTCCACTGGGGTGACGGAAAACACATCTTTTTTTTTTCGGGTTTGCTTTAGCTCAGCCAGCGGCGCTACGTGTCTCTGTCAAACTCAAAACGCGAACATAAACAACAAATGAAATTAATGGATGTGCTTGAAGCATGTTTGAATACAGCTGTATTGTCAACTTATACTGATAATACTGTATCTAACAATCTTTGCTGTCGACACAACTCTCAAAGCAAATGTGAATTAAAACTAAACGTACATTACTTAATAGTTCCATTTGTACCTGTAAATTTGGTTACATTCGAGTTTTACTTATTTCCAAACTCATTCATTAAAAAAAGGTATGACTAAATCTACTAGTATATTGAGACAAGAAAATTGAATTAACTGATTCATTTTTTTTTTCATGAAAATTAGAAAATTAACATTAACCAATGACAGGAAATTTGCCATTGTTTCAGAATTGTTATAAACAATCTGGGGTTTCTTAGATCACTTTTTAATCTGCCTCTTAAATGCAGATAGAATTTCAGATGTTCCAAAATGACGTTGTCATAGTAAATGATAACGTCTTTATTAAAATTCTGATCATGACGTCATATATAAAATTCTTATGATGACTGCATTTCTTAAAAAAATTCGAGTGATGACGTAATTCTTAAAAATTCGGATAAATTATGTCACCCATTAAAATTCATTCATTCATTCATTCCATTGGCACAATTTATCCGGAGGCACGTTTTTAAATGTTTCCTAACGTCCATTATATTCTAGTGGCGTCTATAGGAGCAGGAGGTTAGTATTTCCGGCTTTATTACTTTTTTTTATTAGATAATGATTTATTATAGACCACCTGTACTGGTATTTTTACCAGCGTGTCTTTTCCAAAACAATTGCCAGCATGGGCGCACGATTAACATCATACCAGACTTTTAGGGAGAATGGTTGAGCTACTAAGGTCATATACAGTAGATCATTCTAATTTTGGAGTAAAAGTCACCAAAATGTTTCATTGTCCAGGGTTCACGACCTACCTTGAGTAACAGGTTGATACCTGTAGGGTGGAAGAGAACCCAGTGGCACAGGCTGGAGTTCGACCGGAGGCTGTCCATCGAATTTATTATCCATGAACATGGAGTCAAATCTTCAGAAATAATTAAAGCCTGAATACCAAATAATAATTAGAACAATAAGTCAATCACAATATTTTTGAAAAGTGTCCAGGACTTACTTTGCGGTTAACCGTCGCGTCGCTCAATTTTTCGCCGATCCTCAATATCTTAAAGCGTTTAGATGATTGATTGGATATTTGAAATTACACGTATCATGACAACAGACACGTTAATACCACACAAAGAAATCTTGTGTACACTTAGATAGATATATAGGCTGGTTGATTAATTATCTTTCGGATAGCAACATAATGATTTCAGAGAATGATTTCATTAAACCTTCAAGTTATTCAGTTAAGCAACCCATGATTTAGCACTGCTAATTTTTAAATAGTTCATAGTTTTATTTCTTTTTAAATAAAAAATTAGGTGTAAAACCTATTATAATAAAACTGTACATTTTAAATTACAATAAGTGCCTTTCTGAAACATAGTATCGTTTCCAAACATTTCATGTTTGTAAAGCCCGTATAGACTACGACAAACGGCTAACAAATCTGTTTTTCTATAAACTTGATTCAACAAACGAATCTGATAAGCAGCCGATTTTTCTGTTGCGGAAAATGTCATCCTGATATCTTTACGAGCAGCAAACCACGTGAATTAGTTCTAACTTGAAATAAACCATTTGTGTTCCTTTGATGTTACCGACATTCGCCAGGAAGGACAAACGATTTGTTCCAATTAATTTTTTTGGTTTGTTCGTTTATCCGAAATTGTTTGTAACAATTTTATTTTTCACAAACTAATTGACAAACCGTTTGTCGTTTGTGGTTTTTTGTTTGCCATTGGTCCTAGTCTGTACGGGGCTTTAGAGCAAGAATATTTACCCAAAGAAACTGTGAATCGATAACTAATGCTATACGATTAAATTGAAATTATTTTTAAAAGGCCGCCAAACACGAGGCTATTTATATCCCGAGACTTGTTTCCAAAACCTAACATATGTGCAAATACAATTTTTATAATATTTCTATTAATAAAGAAGTAGACACGACCATCAGCGTTTAATCAGAAACGACGTTTCGGCACCCATGTTCCATTCTTCAAGTTTATTCTGCACAATCCAAAATATATAGTTAAGTTTACATACAATAATTCGAAAAAACTAACATA
>JAQGBX010006310.1:0-12619 GCA_034698745.1 Megaphyllum sjaelandicum
ACTGCACCTGTACCTGCAGTTGTTTGTTGGAATAATTAAACTTGTTTTTCCACATATCTGTCTCCACTGTCTCACAGAAAAGAGCAATTTATTGAAATCCTTTTGTAAACCTAGACTAAAATGGAGGCATAACAATCAGCCAATTTACTTTTTATACGGATCGTTTTCCATGAATTTAAAGTGTCCCACTTCTGCCGTCGTTATTACCTTCTCAGGCACGTGGCCAGTTTACTGCCGGCACAGCTTGCATCTATGGTTGTATTTGGAATCAGTTTCAATCAAACTTTGCATTTTGATGCTGAGCATATGCTTGGCTTGCACATACTGTAGCATTTAAAGTTGCCAGTAGTTATATCGTTTCGACAAACATGACGAAGGAAATACATGATTTACGACGGAAATGGGTCTAAAACTCGCCGCGACGCATGTGTTCTTTATTGCTTTAGGGTGCGAGCACAAAGAATGCTTACTTTCGACGTGCTTCTTTCAGCTTCTTGCGTGCTTGTTTTCAGCTTTAGGGAGCAAAATGAACGCTGATATCAGCGTTATGGTCAGTGTGCTTGGTGACGCCACTGCATGCGTTGTGCTAAGTGAAACATGCCGCGTAAAACCATGCACATGCGCAATAGCATCTCATGATGAGCGCAGGAAACGTTTTTACAGTACATGGGACGTTAATGTGCTTGGATACACTTTTGACCAATAGTGATCTGTGTGCCACTCTGTGTCTTACAAATCTTCTTTTAGATTTCCAAAAAAAAAAAAAAATTGTTACAATGGTATACACATACCTTGTGACATATTAATCTTCCCCCACCCTACACTGTCCTTCATCTGCCAACAGGTCCAATTGTCGTTTTAACGTCCACCAACTATACAGCAGGCCTTTTGCAGCGTTATTTTTTCCTCTCATGCCTGCAATGTCATCCACCCTATTGGCTGTCAGACCCAAATATTTTACAACCATAACATCTTCCATCCTGACGCGCTTGCCATTTAAGGCAGGGCGCCCTCATTTAAGAAGCATGCCACATTCTTATCCCGCTTGGGGGCGCTTGTGTACGCCGAATGGTAAGCGCCTGCAATAAGCATTCTTTGTGCTCGTATACCCTTAAACGTCAACTGATGCCTACAGTCTGCTGCAGAACAGCCAGCTGAACAGCTGACATCAAAAAAATGATTACTTAACATTGTTTCTTAGAGTTTACAGAGAATATTTTCGGAAAAATACATCATTTACAAATAAAGATTGCTCGTCAGGCATTGCTTCGGACATTTCTAACATTATGGGTTTACTGAGCTTTCTCTTAAATCAAACTGAATTTTCATTGAAAACTGTGTAGTTTTTTCCCTCAAACGAAGCAAATATCAAAGGTAATTCCCGAGTGCCACGAGCACCCTGTAAGGGTTCCAAAGTAGGCTAGAGCGCAAATGATTTGATAATCGATGCCATATATAAAATCCTCAACAAATTTCGAGTCAACTTTTTTTTTCGTATAGATTTTTTCGTCGTCTCTGACATTTATGAATATGTGGGTGGAAAATCACGTGTCAGGGCCGAACGGCGACTTAATGAGGTTATTTGGTGTTTCCAATGGAAGCTGCCAGTTTTAACGAATCGTCGAAAACGCCAGGGTTTATCGCAACAATACTTAATTTGCCTTTCTTTGACAGTCCCGGCCGCGACGGGCTCACCCTAGCGGGACCCAAAATTTCCCACGGGACCTCTCGGATTTACTGGTGCGGACCTAATTATAGCCCCAGGTTTTTCAGCCTGCGGTTTTGCTCAAGTGTGAATAAGCCTAATTAAGAGTTTGCGAGAGGCGACTGAGCAATTAGAATGATCGGATCATTAATTTCAATATTGGCATTTGGAAAATTGGACGCTCATAATTGACTTCATTGCGACGAGGACGGTGCTTAATGAATGCAACTGTAATGTCTAATTAGTGTAATTTACTTGATATCGAATTAAAAGTATAGTATGCCCTTCATTAGCCAAAGTGGCATTCAATGTTGGAGGCTCCCGGTAAACTCGATCAATCGGTTGTCGTAGCCAATCCGGAGACGCGGATTCTTCAATCAACATCATCTTCTATTGCTTTTAGATTCGAGCTTTGAAAGTTGATGCAAAACATTATTGTAAAGCAAGGAAATGAAGTTTGGCCTTCTAAACAATTGCATCCCAGTTTACCATTATTCGAATGTAGTAACAAATGTAGTAACTCATTATTAGATTTATGAAGGTTTCAATTATTCCCTGAATCCCTGCGAAGAACACATCCATTAGAAACTAAGCATTAAAAAACTCTTTGCATCGGGGAAATCAGAACTTTTCAGCAAATGTATACTGTACATTCATGTTAGCACGAGTTCACCGTGAGTGGGAGATTCGTCTCAGTGTGTGACGACGTTTACAAAAAATGGTAAATTAAGTAATTATAATGTTGTGAATATAGTTACATTTAGTTAAAACAGTTAATTTCCCCTATTTATGGAGACTTTCAGGACATCACGTCTCCCAATACCAGTGCAAAAAAGATGCCAACTTACAAAGGGAAAGGCAAACAAACTTCTCGGATGAGTAGGCCTACATATCCGATTTGTTGCAATTTCGCTGTGCAACAGGTGATTCAATCGTAGTGTGACGTTATTTGTCTGATAGGTATGACATGTTTAACCAAGGAAATACCTACACCTATTGATATTAAATGTATATGCATGTGGTATACAGTGTGAGTCAGGTAACATGGACCAATGGCTCTATGGCTCCTATGGCCCCCGTGGTATCGGCCCCCATGCAGTGTTTGGTTGCTTTTTTGTGAAGTACCATTTAAGGACGTACTTAGAGGTGTTCTTATTTTTTAGGCAGGAAAACTAACGCACGATGTGCACATAACTTTGACCATAACAATGTTAACGAGAGAATAGCACCTCTAAGAATGCTAACTACTACATTTTTGGCATAGATAACACAATTTATCCTTTCCAAACCCAGCCGATTTGAATGAATTTGCATAGAAATCGATAAGCAACGAAACAGCTAGATACAGTATAAAAAGTCTCAGATTCATGCCCCTGGAAATCATTCTGGTGTTGCCGCATTAAGCTAGTCATATAAGTGTTGTAAAACTGAAATAATGCACCCCTAATTTAAGCACTCCTATAAATGGCACTTTACAGAAAACCAACCAAACACTACATGGTGGTCGACATTAAGGGGCGATAGGAGCTATCGGTCCGTGTTACCTTATAAATTACTCACACTGTGTAGTTCTATATCAAGAAAAAAAGATGACATGTTTATTTAAAGATGTATCATTTGCTCAAATTAGATAACTCCATAGTTTGTTGTGTATCGTATGATTAGATTGCATCAAAAATGTAGGTTGTCTGTAAAAAAAAGAAATATCAGTGTGGGCATGATTTTTTGCTCTTGCACGGCCATTTCCGTTATATTTTGGGTCTATTGTGCTACTATTTTTGGACTTCGGCGCTTCTACATGCGCATAACGATGACAAATGCACATAAAATAGAAGTCGTTTGCCAGACGAGCACGGTACAAAAGACACCATCCAGCTGCCATCTTCAGAAAAGGTTAAATAGTTCGTCGAATTGCATCGGTGTAGCTATCACTCGACTGGGAGACTCATGTTTTATCTATGCCCCCTGTGATTCTGACCTTTTTGCAAGAGCATACACTGTTTGTAGAATCCAGCCGTATTTCTATTTATTTCCAAGCTAGGGAACCAAATTGGAAATGGCTTTATAGCCCGACTAAGGCGTTTTCTTTTGAAAACAGAATAGACTGTCAAGAATCCCCGAGAGAATATTTCAGTTATTCAGGAATAAACCAACCTGCATTATTGAACACGGCGAGGAAAAAAATGGAAAAATCCATTCTTCAACCAAAAAAAAACTCTTTCTGTAAAATTTACGAAAAACAAAACGACAAAATAAAAACGGAAGATACAGGAGTTCCATTTGCTAATTACAGATGTACAGTATAAACTTGTACACGTACATATATAGTACATGAACGCGGAACATGGATGATTTTAAAATTTTAAATTAATGTATCTTTTTTTTTGTTTTAAACAAAATAACTTCACTTCCACAAAATCTCAACATAGAACGTGTCAAAGATTTACACAACGCAACATGTAAACTTTCTATTTTATATAGATGTATTTTTAAAAATTAATTAATAGAAATCTAATTTTTAATTTGAATAGCCTAAAGTTAATTAATCAAACTGCAGTACGCAATTCTAAATAAATCTTAATTTAATTTCAAAAAAAACATAAATGCATCATCCACACGCATGGAATGATTCATAATGGGAAGATTTCACATTTTTCTTTTGTCATTTAATTATGTTTGAAACATTGATTAAGACATCGCTCTTTGCGGGCTAGATTATCTAAAAACGATTTGTCTGTACATTGGCATGAGTTACAGCCTATTTAATGCGGATGAAATTGCAGAAATAAATAATTCCATTTTAAAGCTCGAAGTTCTAACTGTTAAATTCCAACTGTTAAATATTCTGCCATGTTTGATTAATACGGCCATTTTAATTCATTTTTGTTCGAGTTTTATTTGCGCGCGAGCATTAAAGCGAATCAAAAAAGAATAGTTCGTAAATAATTTATTTAGACTAATTTTAAGGAATGTTTAAAAACAAAGCTTATCCCGTAAAACTTCGAACGACTTTCTTAACTAAACTTCCTGTTTCGTGAACGCATCCACGGATCCATGAACAGTCATTGATGGAGTAAATATTTACCCTTACATATTTAAATTCATTAAACATTAAAAATAAAGAGTGCTTTTCGAAATCGGATTCTAGAAAACACTGATTTCCCCTTGCATTACCTGCTGACAATATTCCCAGATGCCCATAATGCTATTCCAAATAGTACTTCGACTTTCATGAAAAATGCATACCAGCTTTTGTGGCTAAACTATGCAGTAGTTAAAAATAATTGAAGATAAGGAAGTACGCTTGCTTGCCTCGGATTTACTTGATTTGAATAGGGCCTACCTTTCAAAGATGCTACGTTTTGCATCGTGTACAATACTCGAAAGACTGATTTCAAAAAGTATGAACACCAAGCTAATTAAGTCATCATTAATCCAACAAATGTTATGCAGGATGATTCAACCACTAATCTAAGGCACTTATAAAGTCCAAAAAGAGCACAATTATACGAAGCTTGCCTGAATGAGCTTTAATAGGCAATTACGTTAGGGAATCGGTAATCAAATACACAGTTGCAAGAAACAGTAAAGTGGGTCTATGTCTCAAAGAAGTTCAAATAAGCCAATATTGATGTGGTCATGAATTAATGCATGCCATGAATAGAGTTCACTGTAAGAAGTCACTGACCGCACATAATACCATAAATGAAATGCATAAATCTCAAACTTATAATATTCTTAATTAATCGACTTCTACGACCAAGTTTGCTTTTAAAATAGCGACGTTTGGGCACCATGTGCCTTTATTCAACCATCTATAAGAAATGGAGAACAACTATTGTAGCTAAATACAACCAATCAATGATCAATTAAACAGCTAACTTTGGATGTTTGCTTTGTTAAACAAGCAAACTTGGTAGTAGAATTAAATCGATGAATTAATTTCGATTGCCGACCACTTGAAGATGTCAAAGTTGATTATAATGTTCTGTTTAAAATATACGTGTATCTGTTGTATGGCCGCATGATTTCAATTAAAAAGCTTAAATACTATGTGCAAAATATGTATGCATCCTCCTACATTTTCATAAATTTAAATGAGATACATATGTGTAGTGGCCAAAAGAGTACAGGAGGCAACTGGTCAGTTCAGAGGTCAGATGCCAACTGCCCGTTTAATGTTTAATGACCCTAGGTCACGGCGCCACTGCGCCACCCAGTGGTGACCTCGACACCACAGGGTTGAGCAAGTTACCAGCACATTGCATTGATGCGCAGGATGCCCCGCCTGTTTATCAGCCTCCTTGAAACTGGTTGTACCGTGTCGTTTGCAAAAAAACTATCACGAAGAATGTAGCCTACATGTATGTGTCTACCCGACGAAGTAGCAAACAATGCACAACTCTATTTCTAAGCGATGCATTATGGGTACCGGAAAGGGGCGGGCATATTGGGAGTCAGGTGTTTAAGCGAATCGAAAATGGAAAGGGGCGGGCATATCAGGAGACAGGCGTAACATTCTGGCCGGATTTTATGGACGACCTTTATGGCAAGCCTTGCGGCGGCCATTTTGAAAAGGGGAAGGGGATAAAACGTTTGACAGGGGAGAAGGGGTAACATCTCCGGACCAAGACCCCCCACCCTATGTTACTCACCGTGTGTGCCCGAATGTTGGTAAAAATTTTCAGGAGAATCTAACAGGTGGTTTGGTAGATCTTAGAGCACGAATGTTTCCAAGATGGACGCGTTTTCACTTTTATATATATATATATAGATTCTTTTACCTTAATTTAATCTGCAAGGCGAACATTCCTTAATATTTTTAATCAAGTCAGTCGGGCTAGGAAAGAAAATGCTATGCCCTGTCAATTGTTGCGTAAAATGACAGAATATTAAGTGCTTAAAGGTAAGTTAATTTTAGATTATTATCCTCTCCTAGACCTAAATACCGTCAACTTTACAATATAGGTTAATACTTAACAGTGACCCTGATTGGGGTGATTAGGTTATATTCTTCGAAAAAGGTACGATAAGCAGGTGTTCCGTTATATTGCCCCCTACTGTCTTGAAATAAGCCTAGCATGCAAGGTGCGTTTGTTAACAGTGCGCTTCTAGAATGTATACCAAACGTATTACAGTATTTTGTATGTTTTAAAAACGGAACTTGGTGTATGTTCTCGGTCTAATCTCACTTCCCAGGCACTTTTAAACTGATTTCCGGATTTCCTTGTAGGTGGGCTAGTGGTCATCGAGTGCATAGAACCGATTACCAGTCGACCAACTGGTCAAGTTCTTTTGGATTACATGACCGACTCCGTGCTTGCACACAAGCCACACATCTTGGGAACGCCACATTCGTCACCGGACAGTCTTCATATCGTTACCATTGACCGTCGCAACAACAGCGTGACCATCATAGCTCAGGAAACGTCAGAAAATGGTGAGTTAGAATGAAGTACATTACTTAAAACTATACTTAAGTAGAAATTCTTTTTTTGCATGTTAATCTTGTTTGTTCGTTGGATGCAGAGCATGATGGCTTGGAGTGTCCCAGTAGTGATTTCTTAGAAAGTTAATTGTTGCTGGTGTGGATTGGATGATTAGAGGATTGTGCTTAGACTTTACTAGGATAAATTTATTTTACAATGGGGGAGGGGGTTCTGACCACTCCCTCACCTTCGCCCATGTGCATGAAGATTGAGGAATAGTCTTTAATTGAAGACAAATTTTAAGTCTATTGAGTTACACATAATGTCGAGAGATGCGGAAGTTGCATGTATGTTCAGCTGAAGCTTTATGCAACAGCGTTTGCCAGAAGGCTAAAGCTGAATTTTGCTGAACTTGTTTTTTCAGAATGAAACTCCTTGAGAACTGGTTAGATGCTATGTTATACCTGTATAAAAATCAGGAATGATATACGAATGGATCAATGTTTACATATGCATGTCTTTAACTTTTAAAAAACGTGAGATTTTTTTTTAAAATGGGCAACTTCAGTATTGCACCAATTGTTCCATTCCATGGTGGCATTTCGAAAGAGTTTTCAGAAACCGTGATGATGCAGAAAACTTCGTGAAAAGCGTGTATTTCTTGTAAATTTAGTTTTGTAATTCACTGCTTATTTTTCCATGCCTTTTCTCCATGCTTTTTATTCTCCCAAACTGCTTGCTTTCCCGCAAAAGTCTGCTTGATTTGCATATAGACCAAAGAGCTGCTTGTGGAAGTTGTGGCACATTCGGAAAGCTTTTCAGTGTAGTGGTTTTAAACCAGGTAATGTATTCAGGTTTTAAACAGCCTTTATCTTTCTGTATTTTAGCCGGTCTCAGGTTTTTATTCGACGTGAAGACCACGCTGAACATCAGCGACATCACCTTCTATCCGTCAAAGACAAGCCACAGCTATGATCTGTACGCTAGCTCGGTGGACAAGGAGGACATCCTGTTCGTGAACCTCGGCGATGGTAAGGTCGAGATGATCACAGGGGTGGGCAGGGCCATGGCCGCCTCCCTAGCCCAGTGGAGCAACGTGAACCGGCCAATCACCAGCAGTGGGGTGTTCGGCAACTACATGGTCACTCCAGCCGACGAGGCCCTGTTCGTCATCAACGGGCAGACGCATACCGTGAACTGCGAGATTGGCAGCCTGGTCAACCCCAGGCTCATTGTGTGGGTCACTGCTGCCTTATAACCATCACACGCTATCCCATTTGATCCCAGCGTAGCGTCACGGTAGCGCGGTCGGCGATTTTGCACAAGGGGCACTGCGGTTGCAATGCTCGCGCCACTGCGGGGTATGCGCTCGAAGCCCTTGCTGGTGGTGTGTGGCCCTTTGCGGTTAGGGGCCCTTGTACCTCTGCTGGTTTTAAATCATTCTTGGGGGATGCGATGCTCATTAGTTACCTGTTTTTAACAGGGTAAAATGATTAAGAACAGATTTTCTGGACCACAGCGCAACGTGCAACTGGAGAAAATGTTGTGATTCTAGAACAAAATCTTCTACTTAAAACCTGTTTTTGAAACCAAACGATTGCAGTAGAAAGCACTTATAAAACGTAATGTGTAATTTTCAGGGATAGAAATCAAATTTTCAATTTAATTTCTGTCATTATGAGTTGCACATACAGTATATAAATGAACACAAGTATGCTGTATCAGAATAGTACAGTCAGTGTACATGAAATAGTCTGTGGGTAGTTTTTTACGAAGTTTTTAAATGCTTAGTTTGCACTTATCCGAACTCTGTCTCTACAATTTAAGATAGAATGGTAGTTTGTTTTTGTCGGATTTAAGCCATTTTTTTAAAATTTGAAGAAGATGTTGCATAAAACAGCAGGCTCTTTCATGGCATGAAATTATCAATAGCTGGGCTGAACTTCAGAGTATGTGCATGGTTTATCACTTGATACGCTTGTTTCATTAAGGATTCAAGGAAATTAAGGTGCCTAAATCGCAGAGGGCAACACACTGTGCCAATTTTTAGTGGTATGTGCCGAAATCGGCACTGGCCACATTGCAATTAGGATCGAACGCACACCCCCCAATCACAAATCAATTCCCAAAGAACAAACTGAAATTCGTGACAATAGCTAGGAATTTCCCTCAAACTCCTTCCCAAACGCCTCATTTACTTAATGCACACTTTATAAGCCACTCCTCGTACCAATCAATAAGTTAATTGTCGCTGTTTTTTGCGATGGTTTTTTTGTGTTATTTTGTTTTTATTTGTTGAATGTGCCAATTTCCCCACCCGTAGGTCCTCTACTAAAAGAAACTTTATTTCAAGAAAAAATTTTGTAATTTTTTTTGGAAATGTGACCACGATTTTTGTTGCACCAGTATTTGTACCTCATCCCAGTTCCGGATTTATATAACCAATTGCGCTATAGGCGTCTTGTGTGCTTCCGGTTAAATTGTTGACGACACTAAAATGAATTTTTAGTTATAAGATCCGAATCTCAACTGCTCACAAAACTTTGCGAATGCAGTGTAACGCATTTTTAAACAGAAATGCATTAATAAGAATGCTTCTTGAAATGCATCGATAAGAATTCGTTTTGAAATTCATCAAAAAGAATACAAGTTGAAATAATGCAAACTATATTTTAAAATACAGAACATTACAATGTTCCAATCAATAGGCTACATATTTCCAGTGGCACATTTCTTATAGATGTTGGCTAGGTAAAATTAATTAATAAGAATAAAAATACTAAGAATTTATATGCTCGTTTGTAGAAGCCTACATTTCATCTTGTCAGAGATGGAAATACAGTTCTAAAGTTCCCCACAGTAAATTGTCAAATTTGAAGTTTAATATGGAGTTCACAAGGATGACGTATAGGAGCTGTCTATTGGGCCATGAAAATTGTAGCATCTTGATTTTTTTACCACTAGAGTATACAATATACAAAATACCAGTATGGGCACTGTGTGTCGGCATATTTCATGTTTCCTTGTTCCAAAAATACGACTGCAGTGCAAGAATTAATAGGGCGGCAGGAGTTAGTATATATAATGTCCCGGGAAAAATGTGCGTGGCTTAATGGGCATTTTGCATGATCTTATCGTAGGTGACGTGTCACTCGCTTGACATAGGATAGCAGATAGCCACAAGGCTGCACACCAATTCCTAATTGGTTAAGTATATATATAGCAATCCATTTGAGAGAAGTGATACGATAAATACATTTTGTTCACACCGCTCGTTAGTCGAAATGTTGGCGCTGCAAATGGGGACTCAAGGAATGCGCGAAGTGACCATACTAATATTTCGTATACTGTGGTCACAGCCTTGACATCAAACAAATTTCGGTTGTTTTGTATTTTTACCCCATTCCCCTTTGCAGAATTTAAAAATTAGTTTATCCTTGGTGACGTCATAACAGGACCGGAAGCGCGCGACAACCCCGAGTATTAATTCTTAAATAGAAGCTCGCTTTCTTATTAATCCCCGACTAAACCCCAGTTTGAAGCACTCGTTTGTAATTGTACTTTGTACAGAATCGTAGCTTATATACATTGAGTAGACTTAGACTTTTAATTATGTATCTTACAGGCAACTTTCTGTGATCATTTCAATTCCACGTTGTATCGTTTTTGTTTGTTTTGCCTTTTTTCGTGTTTTATCCATGTGTTTGTTTTATTTTTGCCCATGCTTGTCGTATTGCCACACTGGTTAGCAGTCGCTCACTATAAGCTAAAGCGTTGCTACTTGTTGAATGATGGCGAATTTCACTTGTCCACTCGGTGTACACTCGGAGCACCCGAGTGTACTCCAGGGTACTCCGGGAATACCCAAGTGTACACTCGGGTGCTCCGCGTGTACACCGAGTGGACAAGTGAAATTTGCCATAAGATGTATGAAACTATCCGAGTTCGTTTTTCATTTTTTTTGTGGAACTTTAAATTAACCCAAAAAAGAATTATGTAAATTTGTCACAAAACATGACCTGAAAATGACTTGTTTTAATTAAATGCTACTTAGGTACTGCATGTCATCAAGAGGGTCAAATTTAAATGGCATTTCTATTGCCTCTATATGCCCTCTCTAAGAAGTCATATTTAGAATACCATACCAATGCCCACATGTGAGTTATAACATTCCAATTTATTCCATCCGCATGCCGTTTGGCCTCCCGTCATTAATGAACAAATTCAAGATATTTGCTTCGCCGATTACATTCATCTATAATACAAATTTAGGAAAATTGTCATCTTATTAAGCATAATTAAGCTATAATTAACCTTTGAATTATTGATGACATGCTGGATTCTAAAACGAATATATCTGAAAAAAAGTTTGATCACCATTTCGGTTTTTTTGCTCATGAGATCGTTTTAATTTATTGTCAATTACATCCTAGTGTACAAATTCGTACACTTGAGAATTGTTTTTCATTGCTTTATCAATCTTAACCCACTTTATGATTTAATCTTTTCGATGACTTTACGATCATCTTAATCATAGAAGCAGCATGTCTCATAGCACATACATGTACGTGATAACGTCACTTCAATATGTATGTTTTCACTTTTAGGACATTTTGTCTGTTGTCATTTTCTGGTCTGTAATTTCTCCCTACACAACCAAAATTAATTCATAGTAATTGTACAAGTGTAGCAGCGTTCTTTGCAGATTGTCTATTTACATGGCAGCTTGGGCATTACAGTCGTGTAAATTAACCTTAATTTTTTTATGTTTCATATCCGTTTTCGCCGGCAAATTTAGCACGTTTATGTAAATACTTTTTAGCGATTTGAATGGCACTTGTTTTCTTTTACGAATATATACTCAATTGTACTCATTAGTCATTATACGATTCAAACTATTATTTTGAGAAAACGATTAATCGGATTGGAGTTGTGCTATAGAATTAACGAAATGTACACCCCTCCACTGACTGTGTTTATTGGTAAACATTCCATGACGGCATCCTGCATATGTTCCAAATTGTCCAGCTTGAACCATTTATTTTCAGAATAGCTGTGTGCGGATATAAGCATAAGTTGCCGAATTAGTTTTTTTTTTCATAAAACAATGGAATGACGTCGATAATTCTTCAAAGTTTAAGGGGGATATACGGATTGACAAGTTTGTTTAGTCATGTAAGTACATGTAAGTACACACTAACACAAAACCTAAACTAAAAACCCAAAACTTTTTAGGTTTGTTTCAACGAAAGAAATTTCCTTGCAAACTGTTTTGACAATTTAGGTTTTGCCTAGGCGTCCATTATTGGTATCTCGCTTTTATCCGGTAAAACTAGGCCACAAATTTCTTGGCGGTGGCGCAAATAGTATACGAAAAGACCAGTATAAGGTAATGCTGTATTGACAAGCAATTGACCCTTTTACTAATCAGATCCTCTTGCGGATTTTTAAGGAACTATTGAAAGGCCTTTAGAAACGCTCTGGC
>JAQGBX010006311.1:0-12619 GCA_034698745.1 Megaphyllum sjaelandicum
CGATTTAACAGACTTATGCCTCACCTTGTAGTTACACCCGGTGTACACTTTTTGGCCCAATCAAATTCGCTATTAGTCGTCATGGCGACGCTCTTTCGAACGAAACACACGTTCCATGCTTGCCGTGATGACTTCTTTTTTTCGAAGCTGTTGTTAAACGGTTGCCATGGCGACGTTCTAACGCCCGAAGTCCATGGTTACGAAATGGAACTCTTAAACGCGATGCACGTTCCATGGTTGCCACGAAAACGTTCTCAAAACCCAGCACCTTCCACGTTTGCTACGGGTTTTTAAATAAACATATTAAAAAATTGGCAATTAGAAAGAAATTTAAATTTTGAAATTTTTGGTACACAAAATTAAGACGTTATAAATTTTTTTCAAGGTGAAAATTTGGTTTCAAAATCGGCGGATGAAATGGAAAAGGAGTAAAAAAGCTCAACAGGAAGCGAAGTCGAAATCGGATCCGGACAAAAAATCGTCCAAAGACTCTCATAACAACAACAACAACAACGGGAAGGAATCGCATCACGCCGGAAGCGGAAGTGGCGACGGAACGAACAACGCTTCGGAAAGCAACGGCGCTTTGAAAAGCGCTCAAGATGGCGTCGCGGGTGAGGTGGTCAGCGACTACCGGACGCCGTTGGACTGTGGCCGAAGTCCGGCCAAAAAAGAACAGCAGCACGCGGAGAACAACAAACATTTCAAAAAAGTGGACGTCATCAACGGTCAGTTCAAGTCCATCAGTGCTGTTACTAAAGTGCCGGAATGCGAAGGACTCTACAGACCCTACGTCGTGTGATCATTTTACGTGGAAAAACAAAACAACAAAAACATTGTTTTTAAAACGAAAATTTGCCTCCTTTGTTTTTAGACCATTGGTCGCGAGCCGGTTGTTTTTTGAACACGCTGATTACCAGCGATGGTAACATTTTGAAAATTCTCAGGTTTGGAAGGGTCTGCAAAAGTTCAGGTTTATAAAAAAAGTTAAAAAATAGTTTCAGTAAAAAGTAATGAAATATTTTTAATTTTTAAATTTAATTCAATTTGGAAAACTTTTAGGCTGAATTTTTGTGAATTTTTGAAATACAATTTTATCTAATTGAAAAAATGGATTTCGCTATGATTATGACATTTTTTTAACAAAAATAGGAAACTGGCGTTTTTAAGAAAAGTTATAATTTTTTAATTTTCTTAATGAATAAATCTGAAAATAATTCGATTTGGATATAATTTGAAAGGACATGTTTCAGATTTTTTGAAAGTTATTCAGAATAAAAATTGTCATTAAATTAAAAGGTAAACTTGCTGTAATTTTTCGGAAATGTTTTTCATAACTATAAAAAATATGAAATATACATATATTTTTTAAACGAAGAAATCTGGAAATAATTCAAAGGACGTTTTTCTAAACTTTTTAAAGTTTTATTTATTAATTTTTAAACGGATTTCTTATTTGAAAAATTTCCAACTTTCTTTCAATTTGTGATAAAAATTCATTTAAATTAATGCCGCAAATAATCGAAATATCTCAAAAACTAGTTTTTTCCATGCTTTTTTTCTTTAAGTTAACCACAATAAAATTTAAATCATGAAAATTTTGAAATGAAATTTAAAACTTATTAAAATTTTGAAATATACTAAATTATTGAAAAAAATTATTAATTTTAACAGTTAAGAACCCTGTAAAAACACATCGAAAAACATTTGTGAAAAACACAGAATTTTCTAAATATTACCATTGCAGGAATAGAGTTTTGCACCCTTGAAGAACTTTCCAAAGTTCGGCAAAATATCTTCCTATTTCATTGCTTAATTTTTGTTTATAAATTTAAAAACAATTTCTCATTCTTCGTTGAATGCAATGGAGCCCTCGAGTACCCTCGAGAGACAACGAGCGCCATCTATGAAGCGTTCAGTGCAACGTGAAAACCATGAAACAAAGATGGCGTCGAAATTGGATTATTTTCGAGTGATCCATGTGAAATTTTTCTACGTGAACTTGGAACCCATATGAAAACGGCTTCAGTGGTCAAGCAACTGGACTAATTCTAGTTGATGTAAACCTACATTGGCAAATCTTGAAATCACAATTGTCAAATTTAAAAGCAAACATATTAAAATTAAATTTTTCAGTAAGAATCGCATTTTTCGGAATGGAAAGTAATTAAAAATGCATTTTTCTGAATGAAATGCATATTTAAATAGTTTTCTCTGACTAAATACAATCGAAAATGTATATTTCTGAATTTAATAAATCTTAAAATCCTATTTTCTGAACGAAATTCTTTCTAAAATGTTTTCTTTTAAATTCAAATTTCTAAAAATAAAACTTACATAATCAAAATTAACCAAAAAGGTGCAAAATTTTAAATACATTTTTTTTTGTTGAAAACTAAATTAAAGTAAATTATTCTGAATTGAAGAGATTTAAAAATGCATTTTCTGAAGGATATTACTTGTTTCTCAATGATTATAATTTTAAAACGAAAATGTGTTTGGTAGTCATCCTGAAATGTACTTTCCGAATTAAATTCATCTTACAATGCAATTCTGAACACGTAACTGGAATATCAAATCTAAACCCAATTCTAGCAATTGTCTTTACTTAGATTTGTCCATTGTAGGTAACTTTTTACTTTTTCTTTTGTCAAATTAATAATGTAAATATTAATATATTTGAATTGAAACGAGGTCATCTCGAACGTCTGCTTGAATCGTTATTCGCTTATAACGAAGTGCATTTTATACATATTTCATCCGCGATTTATTCTCACCCTAAATTATACCACGCATTATAAATTTATGAATAAAATCCATAATTTATAATTATAATAGAAAGAAATCCGTCGTGTGTACGTCTTTAAATCATTTCATAACATAAATTCTGTAGATCAGAAATTCACCATTTTTACGCTTTTTCCCCCAATATATATATATATATTCATTTCTTATACCCTTTTTTCACGTTTCCTACATTACGCATTTGTTCAAATATATTTTAACAAAACATTCATCATTTTCACTTTTTTATTTCGTGTAATTTTTGAGAACCATCTTTCTCCCCACCCCCCCCTTCCTCCAATTTTGAAAATTGTTATGGCAAATTTCTTTAATGCATGAATCGAATATTTTATTACGCAATTTTGAAATTATTTAAATATTTTCTATATTTTTAACGGCATACAGTATAATGTCAGGACATGTTTTTCAATTTTCAACGGAATTTTTCTACGCATTATTCACAATTTTTTTATCTATAATTTCAGGAAATCTTATCGTAAAATTTGACGTTTTTCATTTGGCGTTATTCTATAAACGAGAATTATTTTTGTCGTATACATGTAATATCTTTCAAATATATTTTTTACGTAGGCTAATTTAAATGTTACTATTTTCTAAATTAATATGACATTTTTTTAATAAAATCTTACTAATTTGGTACAAGTATCCAATTTCCGAAAATGCGTTAAAAGTTTTTTAAGAAATTTCCACCATTTTGGCCTTTATTTTTGGATGAGATTTCCGTGAAAATTAGAAGCTTTCGTAACATTTTCGTAAACTTCGATTTCTAAAAATTTGTACTTAAATTTTTACGTTTTTATTTCGTGTTTTGTTTCAAATACATTTTTGGCCCATTTTCTCATTTCATACAACTGGCAAATAATACGCGGGAATTTTCTTTTACGGTTTAAGTTAATGTATTCGAACAACCTATTTGTTTTGACTATTTTTCACTCTTACTCCCTTTATTTCAGGATGGGATGTTGGTGAAAATTTTCGATTTCCACTCGATATAAGTAGTTTTTCGGGCGAGTGAATTTGAAATGGCCTAAAATGCGGCAAATCCATTTTGTTTAAAACGCTGGTGTGTTTTTCGTAGCGATTGAATGGGCCGTGAATAATAAATGAGTGGTTTTTTGGCTTTAGTCCTATCGCTTATTATTATGTTGAAAGGAAGGTTTAATATCCATAATGCCAAACAATTGTCCTATCAAAGCAACCGCTACACGCTCCATTATCCAATGAAGAGACGCCATTGCACACCCAACATGCAACGCCAAAAGAAGGCCATTTACACAATTACTCACATTTTGGGCAATTTACGAAATGTACCAATTCAATGAAATTCTGCTTCGTAAACATTTTTCGAAATTAAACGTTATTAAACATTTATTTTTGTAAATTAAATTAAACGTGTATTTTTGTAAATTAACTTAAATTAATCATGTATTTTTCCAAATTAAATGAAAGTCAACGTATGAAATGAAATCACATTAAATGTGGGGTATTTTTTAAATTAAATTAATGATGCATTTTTCTAAATTAAATCAAATTAAACGTGTATTTTTATAAATAAATGCAATTAAACATATGCATATATTGTTCCAAATTCAATGAAAGTAAACGTATTTTTCTAAATTAAACGAAATTAAACATACATTTTTTCCAAATTTAATTAAGCATGTATTTTTCTAAATGAAATGAAATTAAACATGTATTTTTCTAATTGAAATGAAATTAAATATGTATTTTTCTAAATTAAACTATTTTTCATAAAAAAACATTACTTTGAAAGAAATGCAATTCAAAATATATTTTTCTAAATTATAAATTTTCAAATTAAATGCAACTAAACTTATATTTTTTTGTAAATTCGCATCTTTACAAATGCATCTATTTAAAGCATTGATATTATTTTTTAAAATACTTTATACACTTTTAAAATCATTAGTTAAACATACCTTTTATAATTTAAATTCAATGATTTTTCAAAAATTAATAAAATTAAGCGTTATCATTATTATTACTATTATTATTATTATTATTCGTTATTATGCAATAATTCAGCGTCAAATACGTTTTTCTCCATGAAATAATTTTTTTTTCTTAAAAAACGTTTGAATTAAAAATACATTTACAAGGTACATCTTTCAAATCTCGTATAAACGCATTTTTATGAATAAAATGCAGCTATAAAAAATTGTTCTCAATTAAAAGTAAATATATACCTATATTTTCTAATTTAAAATCCCAAGCTGCTTCATCGAACGTAATTTTCAGAATTTTTCAGAATAAAATAATATACATAAAACAAATTTCTGATTTAAAATAACGCATTTTAAATTTTCTTTCAATCCCTATCCCATTTAAAAACTTTCTATTTTACGAACAATTTTGAGTTGTCCCAACAGGTTCGTAAAAACGCGAGTCGACAGTATAATTGTTTTCCAATACCAATATACGTTAAAGACCTTTTTCACACAATTTAATTTCATAAAAAAACCTGATGCATCATAATTCCGTTTACAAAATGGCCTTATTAATAAACTAAATCGAAATTTAATGCCGTTAAATTCATTCAGCAATAAAAAAAACATTTCGGCATTTTTCTCCTAGGCTTACAACATTGCCTTTGAAGTCCAGCCGATGATGGCTTTTTTATATTTTGGGACAATTTTTCACCCCACCCTGGCCTCTTATTTACATAATGGCATCGATGAGGCCTTAATTCGCACTTTAATATAAAACGCCTATCAAATTCATCACGCGTGAAACAACGACGACGACGACGTTATTTTATTTATTTTTTCAGGCCTTTGATTTTATGACTTTGATGATGGCGCCCAACAGCGACAAGAAAATTAATTACTTTTCAATATGGCGGCCGAGGGTGGAGATGCAAACCCATCTTAAAACGAAATTAAAAAACACACCCTTAAACAGCGGCCAAATTGTACAGTATAGAAACCAACGTACATGTACATCTACCATATATTGTTTACATATTTTTTGGCAAGTTTTATGGCGATGATGGAGGGAGAGGGGCGTCGTTCAGCTTTTTAATTAGTAGGCAAATATAAAAGCGTTAATCCATGGCCACCTTAATTGAGATTTTATAAAAATAAAACTAAATTGCCCATTTTGGACGCCATCTTGGATCTGGTATAAACACTGATACATGGATGTGGAGAACATCGGGCGTGGGTGGCCAAGCTGGTGATGGAACAGACTACTGGACTTTTCAGAGAGGTTGAGAATAAATTTCTTGATTTTTGATAAGGGTAGATCAAAAGTAGATTTGCCCTACTGAATGCCGAGCTTACTTTGACCCTACATTAAAAAAGGTTGTCCAAAGGTTCAAGATCAACCAGCACCTCTCTAAATGATAATGAACCCCCATCTCACACAGTCACACAACTTACTGACAAAGTTTTGGGGTATCTTGGAAAGATACGAGGGGCTTTCATTACGCTTCCATAATCATTTAATCATATCTGTGTACTTACTGGCGACACCGCATGGATTGTGCTAGGTGAAACATTCCGCGCAAAACCTTGCACATGCGCACTGGCATCTCATGATGAGCGCAGGACACGTTTTTACGGAACATAAGTGGCATACGCTCGATTTTGACTAATAGTGATCCATGTGCCCCTACCTTGAAAATCTGCTTTCGGATTTCCAAAAAAGAATGTTACAAACATTCATGAAAGCTTATAGTTAGCGCTTCATGTAAGGTCAGCCTGGCTCCGCTAAACTTTCTTTGTGTGCGCCCTCATTTAAAAAGCATGCCGCATTTTTATCCCGCTTGGTGGGCCTGGTGGCGCTGGTGTAAGCCGAGTGGTTAAGTACCTGTCATAAGCATTCTTTGTGCTCGCATCCTATGAATGGAATGACAAGTTGAGAAATGTGAAAGATTGTCAGAGAAGAGGACGCGAGGCTTTCACTCGGTGTCAGAACGATGCCAAAACTGCACCTCCCAAAATGGACATTTATTTTTAATAATGTATGACGTTTATGTGGATTCCTCTACCAAATTTCATTAAAAACCATACAGCTGTATATTTAAAAAAATGATTGTAGTGAGATCGAGTGAAACATCTTATGCTACCCACAAAATGATGTCATCCATAAACACCTAACCTTAGCAATCAAACCTTAATTCACACAACAACTAACTTAATAAACCATCACTCAAATTGTATCACAGCCATAGTGAACCATTCATACAACTACTACAGCTTTCTCCCTTAATTTGCCTGGGGCCATGAAGCACCTAGAACCTAGACCTAGGTTCTTTCAATTGCAATACCCTGAACAAAAGGTATGCACTCCGAGTGTAAGTAACTCGATAAAGATAAGATGAACGATTTATGCTCATGACTCTGGACATCCCCACCAAGGAATGGGCACTGAAGGCATGGGCAGCCTTCAGCCATGAATTTCACATACCACTTCTTGAAATTGTTGCCCACACATGCAACCTTGTGAATTTCGTTCGAAAAAAAAGCCTACACTTTCATAAACAAAATTTAAAAAAAGGTATAGGAGAGGATGGCACATCCACTGGCAATGGCGATTAGCCCTCATGTGCAGAAATAGACCAACGTTAAGAATCCACAACCAACCAACCTCTACCTCTACAAAGAATGTCTATTTCACCAGTTTTCAGGTGTACAGAAGTTGGTAACAACTGCTGGAATATCTCACTTCTGATCTTTTCCTACTTCCACATGGCAAATTTCCAAGCTTGGTCGCCATACCTCCTCCTCCCGCTCTTTTCTCCCTCTCCAGCATCAGCAACAGCAGCAATGACTGATGTTTATCCTATGGTAAAGAGGTCATCTATTGGATGGGTGGAATAGGGGGCGCCACTCGTCTTTTTTTATAGGGTTTTCCCTTTTCCTTCCTCTTCCTCCTCCTCCTCCTCGCTCGTTTAATGGCTCCGTGTCTCGGGGAGTAATCTCATTGTCGTGTTTGTAGTGGCCTAGCTTCAGCAGCGGAGGCAGCAGCACTTT
Source organism: Megaphyllum sjaelandicum (assembly GCA_034698745.1). Classification (NCBI taxonomy): domain Eukaryota; kingdom Metazoa; phylum Arthropoda; class Diplopoda; order Julida; family Julidae; genus Megaphyllum; species Megaphyllum sjaelandicum. The sequence goes on from JAQGBX010006311.1 coordinate 7,803, forward strand.
TTGAAATTCAAATTTGATGGTAATGCATTAGGGTTTAAATAATGCCATCGAAAATTGCCTGCTGCCGAGTGCAATTTTCAGTCGTCTATACCCAGGCAATCACCCGCTATTAGGGCCCGTATACTACGGCGCTTCGGCCTAAAAAGGAAAACCCATCGGAATGACAAATAGGCAATCAATGGCGCTCGTGTCATATTTACACGAAAAATCTCATCATGTTAAAAGGGAAGAAAGCAGAAAAAAGGTTGGGGCCAGGAGCGCCGTCTTCCGCAAATTTATTCATTTTATTCATCGTGTCCATTTGCCGGAACGAAGAGTGGAAAGTACGCGAGATGCATGCTGGATATACCATCGTGATCCTCCATCTTTCCATTTTATTTATGCCTCGTTTCTGAAACGTGACTTACGGTTCTACTTTACTTACTTCGAGCTGCTTTTTTTTTTTTTTTTTGGAACAACAAAATAAAAAAAAAATATGTAAATAATTTCCGGGAATTCGTGGTGCGTCCCTGCTTAAACAGCGCATTTACCATTTAGAATTGTTTTCTGAAATTTATGGTTGGCCTTGGCTATTTCGATTCTAATTTGCAAAATTAAACGAATTGATTAATTTAAAGGTAATAATTTTATAAAAAAAAATATCTTGTGAGAAAAAATGTTAATTATTTTCACAAATGGTACATTGACTACGCACTCCTCTTACAAAAAAGCTGTATTTCGATATGACGGATTGGCCACGTCCTCTTCTCTTAAATACTGGCGGGTATTTTCAAAATAATGAATTGGCCACGCCCTCTTCCACTAAAGGACGTTGACACTTCCAATATGGCTGATTTGGTCAGGTCCTGATCATTTTCAAAGAATGCCATTTACTTCCAAGATGGCAAATTACGCGCGATTTAACTCTTTCAAAGAACGTCACATACTTGCCGAAAATGGCGGATTTGTTACGCCCTAGCTTCTCTCTCAAAGAAGGATAGTAACTACTGTACTTTCAAAATGGAGGAAAGAAAATGCCTTTTACATCCAAAATGGCGCATTGGCCACGCCTTCTTTCGAACAATGCTCATTATTTTCAAGATGGCGGATTTGCCACGCCCTCCTCTCAAATAATCCTCGTTACTTCCAAAATGGCGGATTGGCCATGCACAAAGAATTTAAGGCGCTTTTTCAAAATTGCGAAATGAACGTGCCTTGCTCGTACCAAACTACGTTAGTTACTTCCAATATGGCGGATTGACCACGCCCTTTATATCTTGCCGGTTTTTTTCAGCGCCATCTATTGTAGTCTACCTCAACGGCGCCTGTAAGCGGAAATAGGTGTATAGGTGGAATTAATAGCAGAGCCCTATATAGTACTAATAATAATATTTATCCAGAGAGAGAGAGGAGGCGCGCATACGTCGAATAGAGTAAATATTGCTAAATAGGTTGTAACGTGGCGTCACGAGTCATTAAGTCCATTGAGAGAATATTTATTATTATTTATTAGAGCGGATAAAGCTTTAATTAAGTCCCTACCAAATCACGATCAGAACACGAGGCTAAATTCAAACACATTTCGCAACATTTAAGGCCAAACAGGCGGCGAATTAATTGCTCATCACTATTATCGAACGCCTCTAGTGTAAGCCCTATTAAAAGGCAGCGCCATTAGAGGATCGTTCGACGAATAACGCATTACCCCCTGCCCCCTGGTGCCAAGAAACGCTACCTTAATATAAAGAATTCGCTTTAGAATAACTCATTTCCATTCCCCTTACTATGTTATGGACGAATAATCTTAATTTCTACGTTTAAGACGAAATCCCGATACGGATATGACGAATTTTTGGCTATACAGTAAATCTTGCTTTATACGAAGTTCTGAGAATACGAACTCATTTCCGGACCCCTCCCAGGGTATGGACGAATAATGTTAATTTCTTCGTTTAAGACGAATTCCCATTTCAGATATTAGGCCTACGAATTATCGGCTACAGTAAATCTCGCTTTATACGAAGTTCTGAGAATACGAACCCATTTTCGGCTTCCCTCCCAGATGGACTATAAAATAAATATTAAAAATTATCTAAGCTGATGTAGCTTTCATTTATTTTTTAAACGTTATTGTTTATGTTTTTTAATCCGAATCTTGAATATAAATTTATATTTAAATAATCTGAAATCATCCAAAAAATGAAATTTTAATAATAAAACACTAAAAATTATCTAAACCGAGGTACGTCATCTTATTTTAACATTTCATAATTTCCACTATTTATCTTCATCCGTAGAAAAGAAATACCATAAATATTAATTGTTTCTTATAAAACAAGTATTAAAAAAGACACAGGAGCATATAGTAAAAAAACGTCATTCATTAAAACTCGGATGACGTCATCATCAAAATTTGAATCAATTACGTTAGCTCTTCATTTTAGTCATGATGAAAATTAGTCATTTTAATTTAAAAATGACGTTATCATTTAAAATTTCAGTGAAAAACTAACGACGAAATAATATTTATAAAAAAATTTAAAGTCGAAATAATAAAAAGTAACTTTCTAATGATTCTAAAGAGTGACGTCAAAATTTAGAATTTTACTGAAAAACTAACGTCGAAATAATGTAAATAATATTTAAAGCCTTAATAACGAAAACCGACATTCTCCTTCAAAGAGTTCCAGAATTTGGTCATTCAAACGACTAAGACTTAGACAGGAAGTACGGTCGTGGCCGATTTTCAGAGGTACTGTCCTGGCATTTGCCTGAAAACTACTTTGGAAAACCACGAAAGCCAAAGTGAGGACAGACGAACCTGGCTCTCCCGAATGCGAAGCACGCAGCTTGACCACCGCGCTAAACTCGCTCGGTGAGACAGTGACCACTACATGGCTAAAAATAATATTAGCTTAACAGCGAAGAAAATAATTCAACCTCGTTAAGACGAATGCGAAAGGACGTGAAAATTTGTTCATTTCATGCGTAATTCGTATTATCCGAAGAATTAGTTTCATAGTATAGTTTGGATGTCATCCTACACCACGTCTATAAACGAAATATAATATTTTGTACAAATATTTTGTATATTTTTTACAACGCATAGGGAATTAGAGAATTGATTCGTTTTTGGTGAATATTTGCACTATCCAAATTCGCTATTTGTCATTCGTTTTGATTAACAAAATAGAAATTGAGAGTTAATTATTTGGATAAAAACATTTGGACTAAAAGTAAATACTCGACCGATTCTGGGGAAAATAAATTCAAATTTAGGATAAAAATTATAAATTTCGATAAAATCAATGAGCTTGGTTTCGATAACTTTTATCATAAAAATTATAAACAGCTACGGGTGGGAGCACGTTAGCACTTACTTTCCTGTAAGTTACTTCATCTTCTTTCCTACTTTTTGTCAGCAGAAAATTTTGAGCCTTGGGTGCGCAAATTGAACCCTGATATCTGCGTGATAATTAGTGTGCTTGGTGACGTCACGGCATGCGTTGAGAAGGTCAAACATGCCGCGTTAAAATTTGCACTGTAGTTGCAAATTTTGGAAAAAAATAAAGGGCATACATGTATTTTGCTTAACAACAACTAGGCCATTTATACAAACCTCGAGTTGGCAGTAGTTAACTACATGTAATTGTTTAATTAGCTACAGTTACAACTAAATAACTAATCAATATTAGTTTCGGGAAACTAAACTTTAAGATTAATTCTCGATTCGGATATTACGAATTTTGGGCTGAAAGGAATGAGTTCCCGAGCACTATAGAGAGTCCAGAGATACGTATGCATGCGTACTGTTACAACAAATTTGAGAAATGGTACGTTATAAGAGGTAATTCCCCAATAAAACTTGCAACCCCTTCACATTCATACACGAGGAGTAGAATTTCATACAAACTTCGATGAAACTTTAGTTCTTATCGTTGAAGTCACGTTTTGTTTGACTACCGATAATACGAACTACGGTTTAAACTAACAAATTTTTAGTCTTTTGAGGTTTGTCTTAACAAGGCTTGACTGTACATGCAATCAGTTAATATTTTTGGTACTATTTTGAATAATTTCAGTATTTTTGTATGCTCAATTTCGACACATTCTATTAACAATTAATTTTAATTCATTTTTTGAACAATTTCAGTACTTTTTCGAACAATTACAGTACTTTTTTGCACAATTTCAGTACTTTTTCGAACAATTACAGTACTTTTTTGCACAATTTCAGTACTTTTTTTGCACAATTTCAATACTTTTTTGAACAATTTCAAAACTCAGTACCTTTCGTGTAATTTCAGTACCTTTTTGAACAAATGAAGTACATTTGATTAACAACTTTAGTAGGCCTACATCTTTTTTGTAATATTTCCCTTTATTATGTATAATATAATTTCAGTACCATTGCATAATTTAAGCACCTTTGTATAATAACTTTAGTACATTTTTTTGTATAATTTCAGATTTTTTTGTAATATTTTTCTATTACTTATCGTAATCACAAGTTTGGTCTGACGTACGTTCGATAATACGAGCTATCGTTTAAACGAGCACATTTCGCCTTCCTCGCAGTTCGTCTTAAGGAGTTTCCACTATATAGTCTCCTATTGATTTATTTTTTAAATCAAACGCGTGTACTCCTAAATAACATTTTACAACAAAATCAGAGTTTCGAGCTCTCGATCTCGACCCTTCGACCCGAGAGGTCACGATCTCAGCGAACCCATAAAACTGACCCTAAAATGACCCCCCCCCTTTTTCTGGTCTCATAAATCGCGTATTGACATAATTTTGAAAAGCTGGCCAATGTCAATTTGTATTCCCCTTTCTTT